>CAWWDK010000453.1:0-21000 GCA_963942575.1 Priocnemis perturbator
AGCAAGCACAGGCAGCACAGCACAGGCAGCACAGCAAGCACAGGCAGCAAGCACAGGCAGCACAGCAAGCACAGGCAGCAAGCACAGGCAGCACAGCAAGCACAGGCAGCACAGCGCAGGCAGCACAGCAAGCACAGGCAGCACAGCAAGCACAGGCAGCACAGGCAGCACAGCAAGCACAGGCAGCAAGCACAGGCAGCACAGCAAGCACAGGCAGCACAACAAGCACAGGCGGCACAGCAAGCACAGGCAGCAAGCACAGGCAGCAAGCACATGCACCAAGCAAAGGCAGCACAGCAAGCACAGGCACCACAGCATACACAGGCAGCACAGCAACACAGGCAGCAAGCACAGGCAGCACAGGCAGCACAGCGCAGGCAGCACAGCAAGCACAGGCAGCAAGCACAGGCAGCACAGCAAGCACAGGCAGCACAACAAGCACAGGCGGCACAGCAAGCACAGGCAGCACAGCAAGCACAGACAGCAAGCACAGGCAGCACAGCAAGCAAAGGCAGCAAGCACAGGCAGCACAGGCAGCACAGGCAGCACGGCAAGCACAGGCAGCACAGGCAGCAAGCACAGGCAGCACAGCAAGCACAGGCAGCAAGCACAGGCAGCACAGCAAGCACAGGCAGCACAGCAGGCACACGCAGCGCAGCAGGCACACGCAGCACAGCAAGCACAGACACCACAGCAAGCACAGGCAGCACAGCTAGCACAGGCAGCAAGCACAAGCAGCACAGCAAGCACAGGCAGCAAGCACAGGCAGCAAGCACAGGCATGTTAGAAACCCGCAAAATAGCTCGGCGAGATGTGTTCGTTTTTTAGCGATACTTGGGGAAGTGCAGAGGTGTCAAGCTCTGTCCTCTTTCCAACAGGCAAAGGCTGCTCCGATCTTCGGCGAGATTCACTCTCGCATTTGTTTACAATGCTTAATCTTACTGAGACGCAGGTCAATGCACCGGCCGTCGAGGTAAACATATGATCCGCGACTCTCGGCGCCTCCAAAAGCAGGTGACACAGCAACGCACTGTCGTGTGCCACTGTCGAATTACCGCGTGTTATGGGCGAAATCAAATGCATCGCTAACAGGCAGCACAGCAAGCACAGGCAGCAAGCACAGGCAGCACAGCAAGCACAGGCAGCGCAGCAAGCTCAGGCAGCACAGCAAGCACAGGCAGCACAGCAGGCACACGCAGCGCAGCAGGCACACGCAGCACAGCAAGCACAGACACCACAGCAAGCACAGGCAGCACAGCTAGCACAGGCAGCAAGCACAGGCATGTTAGAAACCCGCAAAATAGCTCGACGAGATGTGTTGGTTTTAGCGATTCTGGGGGAAGTGCAGAGGGGTCAAGCTCCGTCCTCTTTCCAACAGGCAAAGCCTGCTCCGATCTTCGGCGAGATTCACTCTCGCATTTGTTTACAATGCTTACTCTTACTGAGACGCAGGTCAATGCACCGGCCGCCGAGGTAAACATATGATCCGCAACTCTCGGCGCCTCAAAAAACAGGTGACACAGCAACGCACTGTCGTGTGCCACTGTCGAATTACCGCGTGTTATGGGCGAAATCAAATGCATCGCTAACAGGCAGCACAGCAAGCACAGGCAGCAAGCACAGGCAGCACAGCAAGCACAGGCAGCAAGCACAGGCAGCACAGCAAGCACAGGCAGCAAGCACAGGCAGCACAGCAAGCACAGGTAGCAAGCACAGGCAGCACAGCAAGCACAGGCAGCAAGCACAGGCAGCATAGCAAGCACAGGCAGCAAGCACAGGCAGCACAGCAAGCACAGGCAGCAAGCCCAGGCAGGAAGCACAGGCAGCACAGCAAGCACAGGCAGCGCAGCAAGCACAGGCAGCAAGCACAGGCAGCACAACAAGCACAGTCAGCAAGCACAGACAGCACAGCAAGCACAGGCAGCACAGCAAGCACAAACAGCAAGCATAGGCAGCACAGCAAGCACAGGCAGCAAGCACAGGCAGCATAGCAAGCACAGGCAGCCCAACAAGCACAGGCGGCACAGCAAGCACAGGCAGCAAGCACAGGCAGCAAGCAAAGGCAGCACAGCAAGCACAGGCAGCAAGCACTGCTGTTAGAAACCCGCAAAATAGCTCGACGAGATGTGTTGGTTTTAGCGATTCTGGGGGAAGTGCAGAGGGGTCAAGCTCCGTCCTCTTTCCAACAGGCAAAGTCTGCTCCGATCTCCGGCGAGATTCACTCTCGCATTTGTTTACAATGCTTACTCTTACTGAGACGCAGGTCAATGCACCGGCCGCCGAGTTTATGAAACTTGTAGAGAATGCTCGTGTCGCCAATCGAGAGCACTCCTGCAAGTTTGACGAAGATCGTACGGTCGGTTCACATTTCTCGATGAACTTACATACACCTACGGCGGGACTTATTCGCTGAACGGGAACTATCCAGTACTGCGTTGTAGATGGCAATTTGTGTCTAACGCCCCTTCCAACCGTACGAAGTTTATGAAACTTATAGAGAATGCTCGTGTCGCCAATCGAGAGCACTCCTGCAAGTTTGAAGATGATCGTGCGGTCGGTTCAGATTTCTCGATGAACTTATATGCAGCTACGAAGTAACTTGGTCGCTGAGCGGAAATTCGGATGATGACAATTTTTTTAAACTCCGCTTCCAGCCGTACGAAGTTTATGAAACTTGTACAGCATGCTCGTGTCGTCAATCGAGAGCACTCCTGCACGTTTGAAGAAGATCGTACGGTCGGTTCGCATTTCTCGATGAACTTACATACAGCTACGACGGGACTTGGTCGCTGAGCGGAAACTGCGTTGTAGATGACAATTTGTGTCTAACACCCCTTCCAACCGTACGAAGTTTATGAAACTTGTACAGAATGCTCGTGTCGCCTATCGAGAGCACTCCTACAAGTTTGAAGATGTTCGTACGGTCGGTTAACATTTCGCGATGAACTTACATACAGCTACGACGGGACTTGGTCGCTGAGCGGAAACTGCGTTGTAGATGACAATTTGTGTCTAACTCCCCTTCCAGCCGTACGAAGTTTATGAAACTTGTAGAGAATGCTCGTGTCGCCAATCGAGAGCACTCCTGCAAGTTTGAAGAAGATCGTACGGTCGGTTAACATTTCTCGATGAACTTACATGCACCTACGACGGGACTTAGTCGCTGAACGGGAACTATCCAGTACTGCGTTGTAGATGACAATTTGTGTCTAACTCCCCTTCCTGCCGTACGAAGTTTATGAAACTTGCAGAAAATGCTCGTGTCGCCAATCGAGAGCACTCCTGCAAGTTTGAAGAAGATCGTACGGTCGGTTCGCATTTCTCGATGAACTTACATACAGCTACGACGGGACTTGGTCGCTGTCGGAAACTGCGTTGTAGATGACAATTTGTGTCTAACTCCCCTTCCAGCCGTGCGAAGTTTATGAAACTTGTAGAGAATGCTCGTGTCGCCAATCGAGAGCACTCCTGCAAGTTTGAAGATGATCGTACGGTCGGTTCAGATTTCTCGATGAACTTACATGCATCTACGAAGTGACTTGGTCGCTGAGCGGAAACTGCGTTGTAGATGACAATTTGTGTCTAACTCCCCTTTCATCCGTACGAAGTTTATGAAACTTGTAGAGAATGCTCGTGTCGCCAATCGAGAGCACTCCTGCAAGTTTGAAGAAGATCGTACGGTCGGTTCACATTTCTCGATGAACGTACATACATCTACGACGGGACTTAGTCGCTGAACGGGAAGTATCCAGTACTGCGTTGTAGATGACAATTTGTGTCTAACTCCTCTTCCAGCCGTACGAAGTTTATGAAACTTGTACAGAATGCTCGTGTCGCCAATCGAGATCACTCCTGCAAGTCTGAAGATGATCGTATGGTCGGTTCAGATTTCTCGATGAACTTACATGCTGCTACGAAGGGACTTGGTCGCTGAGCGGAAATTCGGATGATGACAATTTGGGTATAACTCCCCTTCCAGCCGTACAAAGTTTATGAAACTTGTAGAGAATGCTCGTGTCGCCAATCGAGAGCACTCCTGCAAGTTTGAAGAAGATCGTACGGTCGGTTAACATTTCTCGATGAACTTACATGCACCTACGACGGGACTTAGTCGCTGAACGGGAACTATCCAGTACTGCGTTGTAGATGACAATTTGTGTCTAACTCCCCTTCCTGCCGTACGAAGTTTATGAAACTTGCAGAAAATGCTCGTGTCGCCAATCGAGAGCACTCCTGCAAGTTTGAAGAAGATCGTACGGTCGGTTCGCATTTCTCGATGAACTTACATACAGCTACGACGGGACTTGGTCGCTGTCGGAAACTGCGTTGTAGATGACAATTTGTGTCTAACTCCCCTTCCAGCCGTGCGAAGTTTATGAAACTTGTAGAGAATGCTCGTGTCGCCAATCGAGAGCACTCCTGCAAGTTTGAAGATGATCGTACGGTCGGTTCAGATTTCTCGATGAACTTACATGCATCTACGAAGTGACTTGGTCGCTGAGCGGAAACTGCGTTGTAGTTGACAATTTGTGTCTAACTCCCCTTTCATCCGTACGAAGTTTATGAAACTTGTAGAGAATGCTCGTGTCGCCAATCGAGAGCACTCCTGCAAGTTTGAAGAAGATCGTACGGTCGGTTCGCATTTCTCGATGAACTTACATACACCTACGACGGGACTTATTCGCTGAACGGGAACTATCCAGTACTGCGTTGTAGATGGCAATTTGTGTCTAACTCCCCTTCCAACCGTACGAAGTTTATGAAACTTGCAGAAAATGCTCGTGTCGCCAATCGAGAGCACTCCTGCAAGTTTGAAGAAGATCGTACGGTCGGTTCGCATTTCTCGATGAACTTACATACAGCTACGACGGGACTTGGTCGCTGTCGGAAACTGCGTTGTAGATGACAATTTGTGTCTAACTCCCCTTCCAGCCGTACGAAGTTTATGAAACTTGTAGAGAATGCTCGTGTCGCCAATCGAGAGCACTCCTGCAAGTTTGAAGAAGATCGTACGGTCGGTTTGCATTTCTCGATGAACTTACATACAGCCACGACGGGACTTGGTCGCTGAGCGGAAACTGCGTTGTAGATGACAATTTGTGTCTAACTCCCCTTCCAGCCGTACGAAGTTTATAAACTTGTACAGAATGCTCGTGTCGCCTATCGAGAGCACTCCTGCAAGTTTGAAGATGACCGTACGGCCGGTTCAGATTTCTCGATGAACTTACATGCAGCTACGAAGGGACTTGGTCGCTGAGCGGAAATTCGGATGATGACAATTTGTGTCTAACTCCCCTTCCAGCCGTACGAAGTTTATGAAACTTGTAGAGAATGCTCGTGTCGCCAATCGAGAGCACTCCTGCAAGTTTGAAGAAGATCGTACAGTCGGTTTGCATTTCTCGATGAACTTACATACAGCCACGACGGGACTTGGTCGCTGAGCGGAAACTGCGTTGTAGATGACAATTTGTGTCTAACTCCCCTTCCAGCCGTACGAAGTGTGTGAAACTTGTACAGAATGCTCGTGTCGCCTATCGAGAGCACTCCTGCAAGTTTGAAGATGACCGTACGGCCGGTTCAGATTTCTCGATGAACTTACATGCAGCTACGAAGGGACTTGGTCGCTGAGCGGAAATTCGGATGATGACAATTTGTGTCTAACTCCCCTTCCAGCGGTACGAAGTTTATGAAACTTGTAGAGAATGCTCGTGTCGCCAATCGAGAGCATTCCTGCAAGTTTGAAGGAGATCGTACGGTCGGTTCGCATTTCTCGATGAACTTACATACAGCTACGACGGGACTTGGTCGCCGAGCGGAAACTGCGTTGTAGATGACAGATTGTGTCTAACTCCCCTTCCAGCCGTACGAAGTTTATGAAACTTGTAGAGAATGCTCGTGTCGCCAATCGAGAGCACTCCTGCAAGTTTGAAGAAGATCGTACGGTCGATTCACATTTCTCGATGAACTTACATACAGCTACGACGGGACTTGGTCGCTGTCGGAAACTGCGTTGTAGATGACAATTTGTGTCTAACTCCCCTTCCAGCCGTGCGAAGTTTATGAAACTTATAGAGAATGCTCGTGTCGCCAATCGAGAGCACTCCTGCAAGTTTGAAGGAGATCGTACGGTCGGTTGGCATTTCTCGATGAACTTACATACAGCTACGACGGGACTTGGTCGCTGAGCGGAAACTGCGTTGTAGATGACAGATTGTGTCTAACTCCCCTTTCAGCCGTACGAAGTTTATGAAACTTGTAGAGAATGCTCGTGTCGCCAATCGAGAGCACTCCTGCAAGTTTGAAGAAGATCGTACGGTCGGTTCACATTTCTCGATGAACGTACATACATCTACGACGGGACTTAGTCGCTGAACGGGAAGTATCCAGTACTGCGTTGTAGATGACAATTTGTGTCTAACTCCTCTTCCAGCCGTACGAAGTTTATGAAACTTGTACAGAATGCTCGTGTCGCCAATCGAGATCACTCCTGCAAGTCTGAAGATGATCGTATGGTCGGTTCAGATTTCTCGATGAACTTACATGCTGCTACGAAGGGACTTGGTCGCTGAGCGGAAATTCGGATGATGACAATTTGGGTATAACTCCCCTTCCAGCCGTACAAAGTTTATGAAACTTGTAGAGAATGCTCGTGTCGCCAATCGAGAGCACTCCTGCAAGTTTGAAGAAGATCGTACGGTCGGTTCGCAATTCCCGATGAACTTACATACAGCTACGACGGGACTTGGTCGCTGAGCGGAAATTCGAATGATGACCATTTTTTTCAAACTCAGCTTCCAGCCGTACGAATTTTATGAAACTTGTACAGCATGCTCGTGTCGTCAATCGAGAGCACTCCTGCAAGTTTGAAGAAGATCGTACGGTCGGTTCACATTTCTCGATGAACTTACATGCAGCTACGACGGGACTTAGTCGCTGAACGGGAAGTATCCAGTACTGCGTTGTAGATGACAATTTGTGTGTAACTCCCCTTCCAGCCATACGATGTTTATGAAACTTGTACAGAATGCTCGTGTCGCCAATCGAGAGCACTCCTGCAAGTTTGAAGAACATCGTACGGTCGGTTCGCATTTCTCGATGAACTTACATACAGCTACGACGGGACTTGGTCGCTGAGCGGAAACTGCGTCGTAGATGACAATTTGTGTCTAACTCCCCTTCCAGCCGTACGAAGTTTATGAAACTTGTACAGACTGGTCGTGTCGCCAATCGAGAGCACTCCTGCAAGTTTGAAGGTGATCGTACGGTCGGTTCAGATTTCTCGATGAACTTACATGCAGCTACGTAGGGACTTTGTCGCTAAGCGGAAATTCGGATGAAGACAATTTGTGTCTAACTCCCCTTCCAGCCGTACGAAGTTTATGAAACTTGTAGAGAATGCTCGTGTCGCCAATCGAGACCACTCCTGCAAGTTTGAAGAAGATCGTACGGTCGGTTCGCATTTCTCGATGAATTTACATACAGCTACGACGGGACTTGGTCGCTGAGCGGAAACTGCGTTGTAGATGACAATTTGTGTTTAACTCCCCTTCCAGCCATACGAAGTTTATGAAACTTGTAGAGAATGCTCCTGTCGCCAATCGAGAGCACTCCTGCAAGTTTGAAGGTGATCGTACGGTTGGTTCAGAGTTCTCGATGAACTTACATGCAGCTACGTAGGGACTTGGTCGCTGAGCGGAAATTGGGATGATGACAATTTGTGTCTAACTCCCCTTCCAGCCGTAAGAAGTTTATGAAACTTGTAGAGAATGCTCGTGTCGCCAATCGAGAGCACTCCTGCAAGTTTGAAGAAGATCGTACGGTCGGTTCGCATGTCTCGATGAACTTACATACAGCTACGACGGGACTTGGTCGCTGAGCGGAAATTCGGATGATGACAATTTTTTTCAAACTCCGCTTCCAGCCGTACGAAGTTTATGAAACTTGTACAGCATGCTCTCGTATCTCGGACATCCGCGAGTGTTGCGCGTCGGAAACGTGGTCCCCGTCTGTTTTAGACGCTAAAAACGCGTATGACACTTGATTCGCATGAATCCGTTGAGAAATGGCCGAGATACGCCGTGTTACACTTCCGGACGATGAAATCTTGCTAGTTCTCACGTTTTGCAAGCGAAACGCACGATGCACCGCGTTTCGTTCAATTCGTTCAAGAACTCTCGTATCTCGGACATCCGCAAGTGTTTCGCGTCGAAAACGTGGTCCCCGTCTGTTGTAGACGCTAAAAACGCGTATGACACTTGATTCGCACGAATCCGTTGAGAAGTGGCCGAGATACGCGGTGTTATACTTCCGGACGATGAATTCGTTCAATTCGTTCAAGAACTCTCGTATCTCGGACATCCGCGAGTGTTGCGCGTCGGAAACGTGGTCCCCGTCTGTTTTAGACGCTAAAAACGCGTACGACACTTGATTCGCACGAATCCGATGAGAAATGGAAGAGATACGCCGTGTTACACTTCCGGACGGTGAAATCTTGCTAGTTCTCACGTTTTGCAAGCGAAACGCACGATGCACCGCGTTTCGTTCAATTCGTTCAAGAACTCTCGTATCTCGGACATCCGCGAGTGTTTCGCGTTGAAAACATGCTCCCCGTCTGTTTTAACGCTAAAAACGCGGATGACACTTGATTCGCACGAATCCGTTGAGAAGTGGCCGAGATACGCCGTGTTACACTTACGGAGGATGAATTCGTTCAATCCGTTCAAGAACTCTCGTATCTCGGACATCCGCGAGTGTTTCGCGTCGAAAACATGGTCCCCGTCTGTTTTAGACGCTAAAAACGCGTATGACACTTGATTCGCACGAATCCGTTGAGAAATGGCCGAGATACACCGTGTTACACTTCCGGACGATGAAATCTTGCTAGCTCTCACGTTTTGCAAGCAAAACGCACGATGCACCGCGTTGCGTTCAATGAGTTCAAGAACTCTCGTATCCCGGACATCCGCGATTGTTTCGCGTCGAAAACGTGGTCCACGTCTGTTTTAGACGCTAAAAACGCGTATGACACTTGATTCGCACGAATCCGTTGAGAAATGGCCGAGATACGCCGTGTTACACTTCCGGACGATGAAATCTTGCTATTTCTCACGTTTTGCAAGCGAAACGCACGATGCACCGCGTTTCGTTCAATTCGTTCAAGAACTCTCGTATCTCGGACATCGGCGAGTGTTTCGCGTTGAAAACATGCTCCCCGGCCGGTTTAGAGGCTAAAAACGCGTACGACACTTGATTCGCACGAATCCGTTGAGAAATGGCCGAGATACGCCGTGTTACACTTCCGGACGATGTATTCGTTCAATTCGTTCAAGAACTCTCGTATCTCGGACATCCGCGAGTGTTTCGCGTCGAAAACATGGTCCCCGTCTGTTTTAGACGCTAAAAACGCGTATGACACTTGATTCGCACGAATCCGTTGAGAAATGGGCGAGATACACCGTGTTACACTTCCGGACGATGAAATCTTGCTAGCTCTCACGTTTTGCAAGCAAAACGCACGATGCACCGCGTTTCGTTCAATTCGTTCAAGAACTCTCGTATCTCGGACATCCGCGAGTGTTTCGCGTCGAAAACGTGGTCCACGTCTGTTTTAGACGCTAAAAACGCGTATGACACTTGATTCGCACGAATCCGTTGAGAAATGGCCGAGATACGCCGTGTTACACTTTCGGACGATGAAATCTTGCTAGTTCTCACGTTTTGCAAGCGAAACGCACGATGCACCGCGTATCGTTCAATTCGTTCAAGAACTCTCGTATCTCGGACATCCGCGAGTGTTTCGCGTCGAAAACATGGTCCCCCGTCTGTTTTAGACGCTAAAAACGCGTATGACACTTGATTCGCACGAATCCGTTGGGAAACGGCCGAGATACGCCGTATTACACTTCCGGACGATGAATTCGTTCAATTCGTTCAAGAACTCTCGTATCTCGGACATCCTTGAGTGTTTCGCGTCGAAAACGTGGTCCCCGCCTGTTGTAGACGCTAAAAACGCGTATGACACTTGATTCGCACGAATCCGTTGAGAAGTGGCCGAGATACGCCGTGTTACACTTCCGGACGATGAAATCTTGCTAGTTCTCACGTTTTGCAAGCGAAACGCACGATGCACCGCGTTTCGTTCAATTCGTTCAAGAACTCTCGTATCTCGGACATCGGCGAGTGTTTCGCGTTGAAAACATGCTCCCCGTCTGTTTTAGACGCTAAAAACGCGTACGACACTTGATTCGCACGAATCCGATGAGAAATGGAAGAGATACGCCGTGTTACACTTCCGGACGGTGAAATCTTGCTAGTTCTCACGTTTTCCAAGCGAAACGCACGATGCACCGCGTTTCGTTCAATTCGTTCAAGAACTCTCGTATCTCGGACATCCGCGAGTGTTTCGCGTTGAAAACATGCTCCCCGTCTGTTTTAGACGCTAAAAACGCGGATGACACTTGATTCGCACGAATCCGTTGAGAAGTGGCCGAGATACGCCGTGTTACACTTCCGGACGATGAAATCTTGCTAGTTCTCACGTTTTGCAAGCGAAACGCACGATGCACCGCGTTTCGTTCAATTCGTTCAAGAACTCTCGTATCTCGGACATCGGCGAGTGTTTCGCGTTGAAAACATGCTCCCCGTCTGTTTTAGACGCTAAAAACGTGTACGACACTTGATTCGCACGAATCCGATGAGAAATGGAAGAGATACGCCGTGTTACACTTCCGGACTGTGAAATCTTGCTAGTTCTCACGTTTTGCAAGCGAAACGCACGATGCACCGCGTTTCGTTCAATTCGTTCAAGAACTCTCGTATCTCGGACATCCGCGAGTGTTTCGCGTTGAAAACATGCTCCCCGTCTGTTTTAGACGCTAAAAACGCGGATGACACTTGATTCGCACGAATCCGTTGAGAAGTGGCCGAGATACGCCGTGTTACACTTCCGGAGGATGAATTCGTTCAATCCGTTCAAGAACTCTCGTATCTCGGACATCCGCGAGTGTTTCGCGTCGAAAACATGGTCCCCGTCTGTTTTAGACGCTAAAAACGCGTATGACACTTGATTCGCACGAATCCGTTGAGAAATGGCCGAGATACACCGTGTTACACTTCCGGACGATGAAATCTTGCTAGTTCTCACGTTTTGCAAGCGAAACGCACGATGCACCGCGTTTCGTTCAATTCGTTCAAGAACTCTCGTATCTCGGACATCGGCGAGTGTTTCGCGTTGAAAACATGCTCCCCGTCTGTTTTAGACGCTAAAAACGCGTACGACACTTGATTCGCACGAATCCGATGAGAAATGGAAGAGATACGCCGTGTTACACTTCCGGACGGTGAAATCTTGCTAGTTCTCACGTTTTCCAAGCGAAACGCACGATGCACCGCGTTTCGTTCAATTCGTTCAAGAACTCTCGTATCTCGGACATCCGCGAGTGTTTCGCGTTGAAAACATGCTCCCCGTCTGTTTTAGACGCTAAAAACGCGGATGACACTTGATTCGCACGAATCCGTTGAGAAGTGGCCGAGATACGCCGTGTTACACTTCCGGAGGATGAATTCGTTCAATCCGTTCAAGAACTCTCGTATCTCGGACATCCGCGAGTGTTTCGCGTCGAAAACATGGTCCCATTCTGTTTTAGACGCTAAAAACGCGTATGACACTTGATTCGCACGAATCCGTTGAGAAATGGCCGAGATACACCGTGTTACACTTCCGGACGATGAAATCTTGCTAGCTCTCACGTTTTGCAAGCGAAACGCACGATGCACCGCGTTTCGTTCAATTCGTTCAAGAACTCTCGTATCTCGGACATCCGCGAGTGTTTCGCGTTGAAAACATGCTCCCCGTCTGTTTTAGACGCTAAAAACGCGGATGACACTTGATTCGCACGAATCCGTTGAGAAGTGGCCGAGATACGCCGTGTTACACTTCCGGAGGATGAATTCGTTCAATCCGTTCAAGAACTCTCGTATCTCGGACATCCGCGAGTGTTTCGCGTCGAAAACATGGTCCCCGTCTGTTTTAGACGCTAAAAACGCGTATGACACTTGATTCGCACGAATCCGTTGGGAAATGGCCGAGATACGCCGTATTACACTTCCGGACGATGAATTCGTTCAATTCGTTCAAGAACTCTCGTATCTCGGACATCCTTGAGTGTTTCGCGTCGAAAACGTGGTCCCCGCCTGTTGTAGACGCTAAAAACGCGTATGACACTTGATTCGCACGAATCCGTTGAGAAGTGGCCGAGATACGCCGTGTTACACTTCCGGACGATGAAATCTTGCTAGTTCTCACGTTTTGCAAGCGAAACGCACGATGCACCGCGTTTCGTTCAATTCGTTCAAGAACTCTCGTATCTCGGACATCGGCGAGTGTTTCGCGTTGAAAACATGCTCCCCGTCTGTTTTAGACGCTAAAAACGTGTACGACACTTGATTCGCACGAATCCGATGAGAAATGGAAGAGATACGCCGTGTTACACTTCCGGACTGTGAAATCTTGCTAGTTCTCACGTTTTGCAAGCGAAACGCACGATGCACCGCGTTTCGTTCAATTCGTTCAAGAACTCTCGTATCTCGGACATCCGCGAGTGTTTCGCGTTGAAAACATGCTCCCCGTCTGTTTTAGACGCTAAAAACGCGGATGACACTTGATTCGCACGAATCCGTTGAGAAGTGGCCGAGATACGCCGTGTTACACTTCCGGAGGATGAATTCGTTCAATCCGTTCAAGAACTCTCGTATCTCGGACATCCGCGAGTGTTTCGCGTCGAAAACATGGTCCCCGTCTGTTTTAGACGCTAAAAACGCGTATGACACTTGATTCGCACGAATCCGTTGAGAAATGGCCGAGATACACCGTGTTACACTTCCGGACGATGAAATCTTGCTAGTTCTCACGTTTTGCAAGCGAAACGCACGATGCACCGCGTTTCGTTCAATTCGTTCAAGAACTCTCGTATCTCGGACATCGGCGAGTGTTTCGCGTTGAAAACATGCTCCCCGTCTGTTTTAGACGCTAAAAACGCGTACGACACTTGATTCGCACGAATCCGATGAGAAATGGAAGAGATACGCCGTGTTACACTTCCGGACGGTGAAATCTTGCTAGTTCTCACGTTTTGCAAGCGAAACGCACGATGCACCGCGTTTCGTTCAATTCGTTCAAGAACTCTCGTATCTCGGACATCCGCGAGTGTTTCGCGTTGAAAACATGCTCCCCGTCTGTTTTAGACGCTAAAAACGCGGATGACACTTGATTCGCACGAATCCGTTGAGAAGTGGCCGAGATACGCCGTGTTACACTTCCGGAGGATGAATTCGTTCAATCCGTTCAAGAACTCTCGTATCTCGGACATCCGCGAGTGTTTCGCGTCGAAAACATGGTCCCCGTCTGTTTTAGACGCTAAAAACGCGTATGACACTTGATTCGCACGAATCCGTTGAGAAATGGCCGAGATACACCGTGTTACACTTCCGGACGATGAAATCTTGCTAGCTCTCACGTTTTGCAAGCTAAACGCACGATGCACCGCGTTTCGTTCAATTCGTTCAAGAACTCTCGAATTTCGGACATCCGCGAGTGTTTCGCGTCGAAAACATGGTCCCCGTCTGTTTTAGACGCTAAAAACGCGTATGACACTAGATTCGCACGAATCCGTTGAGAAATGGCCGAGATACGCCGTATTACACTTCCGTACGATGAATTCGTTCAATTCATTCAAGAACTCTCGTATCTCGGACATCCGCGAATGTTTCGCGTCGAAAACATGGTCCCCGTCTGTTGTAGACGCTAAAAACGCGTATGACATTTGATTCGCACGAATCCGTTGAGAAATGGCCGAGATACACCGTGTTACACTTCCGGACGATGAAATCTTGCTAGCTCTCACGTTTTGCAAGCTAAACGCACGATGCACCGCGTTTCGTTCAATTCGTTCAAGAACTCTCGAATTTCGGACATCCGCGAGTGTTTCGCGTCGAAAACATGGTCCCCGTCTGTTTTAGACGCTAAAAACGCGTATGACACTTGATTCGCACGAATCCGTTGAGAAATGGCCGAGATACACCGTGTTACACTTCCGGACGATGAAATCTTGCTAGCTCTCACGTTTTGCAAGCAAAACGCACGATGCACCGCGTTTCGTTCAATTCGTTCAAGAACTCTCGTATCTCGGACATCCGCGAGTGTTTCGCGTCGAAAACGTGGTCCACGTCTGTTTTAGACGCTAAAAACGCGTATGACACTTGATTCGCACGAATCCGTTGAGAAATGGCCGAGATACGCCGTGTTACACTTTCGGACGATGAAATCTTGCTAGTTCTCACGTTTTGCAAGCGAAACGCACGATGCACCGCGTATCGTTCAATTCGTTCAAGAACTCTCGTATCTCGGACATCCGCGAGTGTTTCGCGTCGAAAACATGGTCCCCCGTCTGTTTTAGACGCTAAAAACGCGTATGACACTTGATTCGCACGAATCCGTTGGGAAACGGCCGAGATACGCCGTATTACACTTCCGGACGATGAATTCGTTCAATTCGTTCAAGAACTCTCGTATCTCGGACATCCTTGAGTGTTTCGCGTCGAAAACGTGGTCCCCGCCTGTTGTAGACGCTAAAAACGCGTATGACACTTGATTCGCACGAATCCGTTGAGAAGTGGCCGAGATACGCCGTGTTACACTTCCGGACGATGAAATCTTGCTAGTTCTCACGTTTTGCAAGCGAAACGCACGATGCACCGCGTTTCGTTCAATTCGTTCAAGAACTCTCGTATCTCGGACATCGGCGAGTGTTTCGCGTTGAAAACATGCTCCCCGTCTGTTTTAGACGCTAAAAACGCGTACGACACTTGATTCGCACGAATCCGATGAGAAATGGAAGAGATACGCCGTGTTACACTTCCGGACGGTGAAATCTTGCTAGTTCTCACGTTTTCCAAGCGAAACGCACGATGCACCGCGTTTCGTTCAATTCGTTCAAGAACTCTCGTATCTCGGACATCCGCGAGTGTTTCGCGTTGAAAACATGCTCCCCGTCTGTTTTAGACGCTAAAAACGCGGATGACACTTGATTCGCACGAATCCGTTGAGAAGTGGCCGAGATACGCCGTGTTACACTTCCGGAGGATGAATTCGTTCAATCCGTTCAAGTACTCTCGTATCTCGGACATCCGCGAGTGTTTCGCGTCGAAAACATGGTCCCATTCTGTTTTAGACGCTAAAAACGCGTATGACACTTGATTCGCACGAATCCGTTGGGAAATGGCCGAGATACGCCGTATTACACTTCCGGACGATGAATTCGTTCAATTCGTTCAAGAACTCTCGTATCTCGGACATCCTTGAGTGTTTCGCGTCGAAAACGTGGTCCCCGCCTGTTGTAGACGCTAAAAACGCGTATGACACTTGATTCGCACGAATCCGTTGAGAAGTGGCCGAGATACGCCGTGTTACACTTCCGGACGATGAAATCTTGCTAGTTCTCACGTTTTGCAAGCGAAACGCACGATGCACCGCGTTTCGTTCAATTCGTTCAAGAACTCTCGTATCTCGGACATCGGCGAGTGTTTCGCGTTGAAAACATGCTCCCCGTCTGTTTTAGACGCTAAAAACGTGTACGACACTTGATTCGCACGAATCCGATGAGAAATGGAAGAGATACGCCGTGTTACACTTCCGGACTGTGAAATCTTGCTAGTTCTCACGTTTTGCAAGCGAAACGCACGATGCACCGCGTTTCGTTCAATTCGTTCAAGAACTCTCGTATCTCGGACATCCGCGAGTGTTTCGCGTTGAAAACATGCTCCCCGTCTGTTTTAGACGCTAAAAACGCGGATGACACTTGATTCGCACGAATCCGTTGAGAAGTGGCCGAGATACGCCGTGTTACACTTCCGGAGGATGAATTCGTTCAATCCGTTCAAGAACTCTCGTATCTCGGACATCCGCGAGTGTTTCGCGTCGAAAACATGGTCCCCGTCTGTTTTAGACGCTAAAAACGCGTATGACACTTGATTCGCACGAATCCGTTGAGAAATGGCCGAGATACACCGTGTTACACTTCCGGACGATGAAATCTTGCTAGTTCTCACGTTTTGCAAGCGAAACGCACGATGCACCGCGTTTCGTTCAATTCGTTCAAGAACTCTCGTATCTCGGACATCGGCGAGTGTTTCGCGTTGAAAACATGCTCCCCGTCTGTTTTAGACGCTAAAAACGCGTACGACACTTGATTCGCACGAATCCGATGAGAAATGGAAGAGATACGCCGTGTTACACTTCCGGACGGTGAAATCTTGCTAGTTCTCACGTTTTCCAAGCGAAACGCACGATGCACCGCGTTTCGTTCAATTCGTTCAAGAACTCTCGTATCTCGGACATCCGCGAGTGTTTCGCGTTGAAAACATGCTCCCCGTCTGTTTTAGACGCTAAAAACGCGGATGACACTTGATTCGCACGAATCCGTTGAGAAGTGGCCGAGATACGCCGTGTTACACTTCCGGAGGATGAATTCGTTCAATCCGTTCAAGAACTCTCGTATCTCGGACATCCGCGAGTGTTTCGCGTCGAAAACATGGTCCCATTCTGTTTTAGACGCTAAAAACGCGTATGACACTTGATTCGCACGAATCCGTTGAGAAATGGCCGAGATACACCGTGTTACACTTCCGGACGATGAAATCTTGCTAGCTCTCACGTTTTGCAAGCGAAACGCACGATGCACCGCGTTTCGTTCAATTCGTTCAAGAACTCTCGTATCTCGGACATCGGCGAGTGTTTCGCGTTGAAAACATGCTCCCCGTCTGTTTTAGACGCTAAAAACGCGTACGACACTTGATTCGCACGAATCCGATGAGAAATGGAAGAGATACGCCGTGTTACACTTCCGGACGGTGAAATCTTGCTAGTTCTCACGTTTTCCAAGCGAAACGCACGATGCACCGCGTTTCGTTCAATTCGTTCAAGAACTCTCGTATCTCGGACATCCGCGAGTGTTTCGCGTTGAAAACATGCTCCCCGTCTGTTTTAGACGCTAAAAACGCGGATGACACTTGATTCGCACGAATCCGTTGAGAAGTGGCCGAGATACGCCGTGTTACACTTCCGGAGGATGAATTCGTTCAATCCGTTCAAGAACTCTCGTATCTCGGACATCCGCGAGTGTTTCGCGTCGAAAACATGGTCCCCGTCTGTTTTAGACGCTAAAAACGCGTATGACACTTGATTCGCACGAATCCGTTGGGAAATGGCCGAGATACGCCGTATTACACTTCCGGACGATGAATTCGTTCAATTCGTTCAAGAACTCTCGTATCTCGGACATCCTTGAGTGTTTCGCGTCGAAAACGTGGTCCCCGCCTGTTGTAGACGCTAAAAACGCGTATGACACTTGATTCGCACGAATCCGTTGAGAAGTGGCCGAGATACGCCGTGTTACACTTCCGGACGATGAAATCTTGCTAGTTCTCACGTTTTGCAAGCGAAACGCACGATGCACCGCGTTTCGTTCAATTCGTTCAAGAACTCTCGTATCTCGGACATCGGCTAGTGTTTCGCGTTGAAAACATGCTCCCCGTCTGTTTTAGACGCTAAAAACGTGTACGACACTTGATTCGCACGAATCCGATGAGAAATGGAAGAGATACGCCGTGTTACACTTCCGGACTGTGAAATCTTGCTAGTTCTCACGTTTTGCAAGCGAAACGCACGATGCACCGCGTTTCGTTCAATTCGTTCAAGAACTCTCGTATCTCGGACATCCGCGAGTGTTTCGCGTTGAAAACATGCTCCCCGTCTGTTTTAGACGCTAAAAACGCGGATGACACTTGATTCGCACGAATCCGTTGAGAAGTGGCCGAGATACGCCGTGTTACACTTCCGGAGGATGAATTCGTTCAATCCGTTCAAGAACTCTCGTATCTCGGACATCCGCGAGTGTTTCGCGTCGAAAACATGGTCCCCGTCTGTTTTAGACGCTAAAAACGCGTATGACACTTGATTCGCACGAATCCGTTGAGAAATGGCCGAGATACACCGTGTTACACTTCCGGACGATGAAATCTTGCTAGTTCTCACGTTTTGCAAGCGAAACGCACGATGCACCGCGTTTCGTTCAATTCGTTCAAGAACTCTCGTATCTCGGACATCGGCGAGTGTTTCGCGTTGAAAACATGCTCCCCGTCTGTTTTAGACGCTAAAAACGCGTACGACACTTGATTCGCACGAATCCGATGAGAAATGGAAGAGATACGCCGTGTTACACTTCCGGACGGTGAAATCTTGCTAGTTCTCACGTTTTGCAAGCGAAACGCACGATGCACCGCGTTTCGTTCAATTCGTTCAAGAACTCTCGTATCTCGGACATCCGCGAGTGTTTCGCGTTGAAAACATGCTCCCCGTCTGTTTTAGACGCTAAAAACGCGGATGACACTTGATTCGCACGAATCCGTTGAGAAGTGGCCGAGATACGCCGTGTTACACTTCCGGAGGATGAATTCGTTCAATCCGTTCAAGAACTCTCGTATCTCGGACATCCGCGAGTGTTTCGCGTCGAAAACATGGTCCCCGTCTGTTTTAGACGCTAAAAACGCGTATGACACTTGATTCGCACGAATCCGTTGAGAAATGGCCGAGATACACCGTGTTACACTTCCGGACGATGAAATCTTGCTAGCTCTCACGTTTTGCAAGCTAAACGCACGATGCACCGCGTTTCGTTCAATTCGTTCAAGAACTCTCGAATTTCGGACATCCGCGAGTGTTTCGCGTCGAAAACATGGTCCCCGTCTGTTTTAGACGCTAAAAACGCGTATGACACTAGATTCGCACGAATCCGTTGAGAAATGGCCGAGATACGCCGTATTACACTTCCGTACGATGAATTCGTTCAATTCATTCAAGAACTCTCGTATCTCGGACATCCGCGAATGTTTCGCGTCGAAAACATGGTCCCCGTCTGTTGTAGACGCTAAAAACGCGTATGACATTTGATTCGCACGAATCCGTTGAGAAATGGCCGAGATACGCCGTGTTACACTTCCGGACGATGAAATCTTGCTAGTTCTCACGTTTTACAAGCGAAACGCACGATGCACCGCGTTTCGTTCAATTCGTTCAAGAACTCTCGTATCCCGGACATCGGCGAGTGTTTCGCGTTGAAAACATGCTCCCCGTCTGTTTTAGACGCTAAAAACGCGTACGACACTTGATTCGCACGAATCCGATGAGAAATGGCCGAGATACGCCGTATTACACTTTCGGACGATGAATTCGTTCAATTCGTTCAAGAACTCTCGTATCTCGGACATCCGCGAGAGTTTCGCGTCGAAAACATGGTCCCCGTCTGTTTTAGACGCTAAAAACGCGTATGACACTTGATTCGCACGAATCTGTTGGAAATGGCCGAGATACGCCGTATTACACTTCCGGACGATGAATTCGTTCAATTCGTTCAAGAACTCTCGTATCTCGGACATCCGTAAGTGTTTCGCGTCGAAAACGTGGTCCCCGCCTGTTGTAGACGCTAAAAACGCGTATGACACTTGATTCGCACGAATCCGTTGAGAAATGGCCGAGATACGCCGTGTTACACTTCGGGACGATGTATTCGTTCAATTCGTTCAAGAACTCTCGTATCTCGGACATCCGCGAGTGTTTCGCGTCGAAAACATGGTCCCCGTCTGTTTTAGACGCTAAAAACGCGTATGACACTTGATTCGCACGAATCCGTTGGGAAATGGCCGAGATACGCCGTATTACACTTCCGGACGATGAATTCGTTCAATTCGTTCAAGAACTCTCGTATCTCGGACATCCGTGAGTGTTTCGCGTTGAAAAAATGGTCCCCGTCTGTTTTAGACGCTAAAAACGCGTATGACACTTGATTCGCACGAATCCGATGAGAAATGGAAGAGATACGCCGTGTTACACTTCCGGACGGTGAAATCTTGCTAGTTCTCACGTTTTGCAAGCGAAACGCACGATGCACCGCGTTTCGTTCAATTCGTTCAAGAACTCTCGTATCTCGGATATCCGCGAGTGTTTCGCGTCGAAAACATGGTCCCGTCTGTTTTAGACGCTAAAACGCGTATGACACTAGATTCGCACGAATCGGTTGAGAAATGGCCGAGATACGCCGTATTACACTTCCGGACGATGAATTCGTTCAATTCATTCAAGAACTCTCGTATCTCGGACATCCGCGAATGTTTCGCGTCGAAAACATGGTCCCCGTCTGTTGTAGACGCTAAAAACGCGTATGACACTTGATTCGCACGAATCCGTTGAGAAATGGCCGAGATACGCCGTGTTACACTTCCGGACGATGAAATCTTGCTAGTTCTCACGTTTTGCAAGCGAAACGCACGATGCACCGCGTTCGTTCAATCGTTCAAGAACTCTCGTATCTCGGACATCGGCGAGTGTTTCGCGTTGAAAACATGCTCCCCGTCTGTTTTAGACGCTAAAAACGCGTACGACACTTGATTCGCACGAATCCGTTGAGAAATGGCCGAGATACGCCGTGTTACACTTCCGGACGATGTATTCGTTCAAATCCGTCCAAGAACTCTCGTATCCCGGACATCCGCGAGTATTTCGCGTCGAAAACGTGGTCCGCGTCTGTTTTAGACGCTAAAAACGCGTGTGACACTTGATTCGTACGAATCCGTTGAGAAATGGCCGAGATACGCCGTGTTACACTTCCGGACGATGAAATCTTGCTAGTTCTCACGTTTTGCAAGCGAAACGCACGATGCACCGCGTTTCGTTCAATTCGTTCAAGAACTCTCGTATCTCGAACATCGGCGAGTGTTTCGCGTTGAAAACTTGCTCCCCGTCTGTTTTAGACGCTAAAAACGCGTATGACACTTGATTCGCACGAATCCGTTGAGAAGTGGCCGAGATACGCCGTGTTACACTTCCGGACGATGAAATCTTGCTAGTTCTCACGTTTTGCAAGCGAAACGCACGATGCACCGCGTTTCGTT
>CAWWDK010000454.1:0-61979 GCA_963942575.1 Priocnemis perturbator
CGAATCCGTTGAGAAATGGCCGAGATACGCCGTGTTACACTTGCGGACGATGAAATCTTGCTAGTTCTCGCGTTTTGCAAGCGCGACACACGATGCACCGCGTTTCGTTCGATTCGTTCAAGAACTCTCGTATCTCGGACATCCGCGAGTTTTTCGCGTCGAAAACGTGCTCCCCGTGCGTTTTAGACGCTAAAAACGCGTATGACACTTGATTCGCACGAATCCGTTGAGAAATGGCCGAGATACGCCGTGTTACACTTGCGGACGATGAAATCTTGCTAGTTCTCGCGTTTTGCAAGCGCGACACACGATGCACCGCGTTTCGTTCGATTCGTTCAAGAACTCTCGTATCTCGGACATCCGCGAGTTTTTCGCGTCGAAAACGTGCTCCCCGTGCGTTTTAGACGCTAAAAACGCGTATGACACTTGATTCGCACGAATCCGTTGAGAAATGGCCGAGATACGCCGTGTTACACTTGCGGACGATGAAATCTTGCTAGTTCTCGCGTTTTGCAAGCGCGACACACGATGCACCGCGTTTCGTTCGATTCGTTCAAGAACTCTCGTATCTCGGACATCCGCGAGTTTTTCGCGTCGAAAACGTGCTCCCCGTGCGTTTTAGACGCTAAAAACGCGTATGACACTTGATTCGCACGAATCCGTTGAGAAATGGCCGAGATACGCCGTGTTACACTTGCGGACGATGAAATCTTGCTAGTTCTCGCGTTTTGCAAGCGCGACACACGATGCACCGCGTTTCGTTCGATTCGTTCAAGAACTCTCGTATCTCGGACATCCGCGAGTTTTTCGCGTCGAAAACGTGCTCCCCGTGCGTTTTAGACGCTAAAAACGCGTATGACACTTGATTCGCACGAATCCGTTGAGAAATGGCCGAGATACGCCGTGTTACACTTGCGGACGATGAAATCTTGCTAGTTCTCGCGTTTTGCAAGCGCGACACACGATGCACCGCGTTTCGTTCGATTCGTTCAAGAACTCTCGTATCTCGGACATCCGCGAGTTTTTCGCGTCGAAAACGTGCTCCCCGTGCGTTTTAGACGCTAAAAACGCGTATGACACTTGATTCGCACGAATCCGTTGAGAAATGGCCGAGATACGCCGTGTTACACTTGCGGACGATGAAATCTTGCTAGTTCTCGCGTTTTGCAAGCGCGACACACGATGCACCGCGTTTCGTTCGATTCGTTCAAGAACTCTCGTATCTCGGACATCCGCGAGTTTTTCGCGTCGAAAACGTGCTCCCCGTGCGTTTTAGACGCTAAAAACGCGTATGACACTTGATTCGCACGAATCCGTTGAGAAATGGCCGAGATACGCCGTGTTACACTTGCGGACGATGAAATCTTGCTAGTTCTCGCGTTTTGCAAGCGCGACACACGATGCACCGCGTTTCGTTCGATTCGTTCAAGAACTCTCGTATCTCGGACATCCGCGAGTTTTTCGCGTCGAAAACGTGCTCCCCGTGCGTTTTAGACGCTAAAAACGCGTATGACACTTGATTCGCACGAATCCGTTGAGAAATGGCCGAGATACGCCGTGTTACACTTGCGGACGATGAAATCTTGCTAGTTCTCGCGTTTTGCAAGCGCGACACACGATGCACCGCGTTTCGTTCGATTCGTTCAAGAACTCTCGTATCTCGGACATCCGCGAGTTTTTCGCGTCGAAAACGTGCTCCCCGTGCGTTTTAGACGCTAAAAACGCGTATGACACTTGATTCGCACGAATCCGTTGAGAAATGGCCGAGATACGCCGTGTTACACTTGCGGACGATGAAATCTTGCTAGTTCTCGCGTTTTGCAAGCGCGACACACGATGCACCGCGTTTCGTTCGATTCGTTCAAGAACTCTCGTATCTCGGACATCCGCGAGTTTTTCGCGTCGAAAACGTGCTCCCCGTGCGTTTTAGACGCTAAAAACGCGTATGACACTTGATTCGCACGAATCCGTTGAGAAATGGCCGAGATACGCCGTGTTACACTTGCGGACGATGAAATCTTGCTAGTTCTCGCGTTTTGCAAGCGCGACACACGATGCACCGCGTTTCGTTCGATTCGTTCAAGAACTCTCGTATCTCGGACATCCGCGAGTTTTTCGCGTCGAAAACGTGCTCCCCGTGCGTTTTAGACGCTAAAAACGCGTATGACACTTGATTCGCACGAATCCGTTGAGAAATGGCCGAGATACGCCGTGTTACACTTGCGGACGATGAAATCTTGCTAGTTCTCGCGTTTTGCAAGCGCGACACACGATGCACCGCGTTTCGTTCGATTCGTTCAAGAACTCTCGTATCTCGGACATCCGCGAGTTTTTCGCGTCGAAAACGTGCTCCCCGTGCGTTTTAGATGCTAAAAACGCGTATGACACTTGATTCGCACGAATCCGTTGAGAAATGGCCGAGATACGCCGTGTTACACTTGCGGACGATGAAATCTTGCTAGTTCTCGCGTTTTGCAAGCGCGACACACGATGCACCGCGTTTCGTTCGATTCGTTCAAGAACTCTCGTATCTCGGACATCCGCGAGTTTTTCGCGTCGAAAACGTGCTCCCCGTGCGTTTTAGACGCTAAAAACGCGTATGACACTTGATTCGCACGAATCCGTTGAGAAATGGCCGAGATACGCCGTGTTACACTTGCGGACGATGAAATCTTGCTAGTTCTCGCGTTTTGCAAGCGCGACACACGATGCACCGCGTTTCGTTCGATTCGTTCAAGAACTCTCGTATCTCGGACATCCGCGAGTTTTTCGCGTCGAAAACGTGCTCCCCGTGCGTTTTAGACGCTAAAAACGCGTATGACACTTGATTCGCACGAATCCGTTGAGAAATGGCCGAGATACGCCGTGTTACACTTGCGGACGATGAAATCTTGCTAGTTCTCGCGTTTTGCAAGCGCGACACACGATGCACCGCGTTTCGTTCGATTCGTTCAAGAACTCTCGTATCTCGGACATCCGCGAGTTTTTCGCGTCGAAAACGTGCTCCCCGTGCGTTTTAGACGCTAAAAACGCGTATGACACTTGATTCGCACGAATCCGTTGAGAAATGGCCGAGATACGCCGTGTTACACTTGCGGACGATGAAATCTTGCTAGTTCTCGCGTTTTGCAAGCGCGACACACGATGCACCGCGTTTCGTTCGATTCGTTCAAGAACTCTCGTATCTCGGACATCCGCGAGTTTTTCGCGTCGAAAACGTGCTCCCCGTGCGTTTTAGACGCTAAAAACGCGTATGACACTTGATTCGCACGAATCCGTTGAGAAATGGCCGAGATACGCCGTGTTACACTTGCGGACGATGAAATCTTGCTAGTTCTCGCGTTTTGCAAGCGCGACACACGATGCACCGCGTTTCGTTCGATTCGTTCAAGAACTCTCGTATCTCGGACATCCGCGAGTTTTTCGCGTCGAAAACGTGCTCCCCGTGCGTTTTAGACGCTAAAAACGCGTATGACACTTGATTCGCACGAATCCGTTGAGAAATGGCCGAGATACGCCGTGTTACACTTGCGGACGATGAAATCTTGCTAGTTCTCGCGTTTTGCAAGCGCGACACACGATGCACCGCGTTTCGTTCGATTCGTTCAAGAACTCTCGTATCTCGGACATCCGCGAGTTTTTCGCGTCGAAAACGTGCTCCCCGTGCGTTTTAGACGCTAAAAACGCGTATGACACTTGATTCGCACGAATCCGTTGAGAAATGGCCGAGATACGCCGTGTTACACTTGCGGACGATGAAATCTTGCTAGTTCTCGCGTTTTGCAAGCGCGACACACGATGCACCGCGTTTCGTTCGATTCGTTCAAGAACTCTCGTATCTCGGACATCCGCGAGTTTTTCGCGTCGAAAACGTGCTCCCCGTGCGTTTTAGACGCTAAAAACGCGTATGACACTTGATTCGCACGAATCCGTTGAGAAATGGCCGAGATACGCCGTGTTACACTTGCGGACGATGAAATCTTGCTAGTTCTCGCGTTTTGCAAGCGCGACACACGATGCACCGCGTTTCGTTCGATTCGTTCAAGAACTCTCGTATCTCGGACATCCGCGAGTTTTTCGCGTCGAAAACGTGCTCCCCGTGCGTTTTAGACGCTAAAAACGCGTATGACACTTGATTCGCACGAATCCGTTGAGAAATGGCCGAGATACGCCGTGTTACACTTGCGGACGATGAAATCTTGCTAGTTCTCGCGTTTTGCAAGCGCGACACACGATGCACCGCGTTTCGTTCGATTCGTTCAAGAACTCTCGTATCTCGGACATCCGCGAGTTTTTCGCGTCGAAAACGTGCTCCCCGTGCGTTTTAGACGCTAAAAACGCGTATGACACTTGATTCGCACGAATCCGTTGAGAAATGGCCGAGATACGCCGTGTTACACTTGCGGACGATGAAATCTTGCTAGTTCTCGCGTTTTGCAAGCGCGACACACGATGCACCGCGTTTCGTTCGATTCGTTCAAGAACTCTCGTATCTCGGACATCCGCGAGTTTTTCGCGTCGAAAACGTGCTCCCCGTGCGTTTTAGACGCTAAAAACGCGTATGACACTGGATTCGCACGAATCCGTTGAGAAATGGCCGAGATACGCCGTGCTACACTTGCGGACGATGAAATCTTGCTAGTTCTCGCGTTTTGCAAGCGCGACACACGATGCACCGCGTTTTGTTCGATTCGTTCAAGAACTCTCGTATCTCGGACATCCGCGAGTTTTTCGCGTCGAAAACGTGCTCCCCGTGCGTTTTAGACGCTAAAAACGCGTATGACACTTGATTCGCACGAATCCGTTGAGAAATGGCCGAGATACGCCGTGTTACACTTGCGGACGATGAAATCTTGCTAGTTCTCGCGTTTTGCAAGCGCGACACACGATGCACCGCGTTTCGTTCGATTCGTTCAAGAACTCTCGTATCTCGGACATCCGCGAGTTTTTCGCGTCGAAAACGTGCTCCCCGTGCGTTTTAGACGCTAAAAACGCGTATGACACTTGATTCGCACGAATCCGTTGAGAAATGGCCGAGATACGCCGTGTTACACTTGCGGACGATGAAATCTTGCTAGTTCTCGCGTTTTGCAAGCGCGACACACGATGCACCGCGTTTCGTTCGATTCGTTCAAGAACTCTCGTATCTCGGACATCCGCGAGTTTTTCGCGTCGAAAACGTGCTCCCCGTGCGTTTTAGACGCTAAAAACGCGTATGACACTTGATTCGCACGAATCCGTTGAGAAATGGCCGAGATACGCCGTGTTACACTTGCGGACGATGAAATCTTGCTAGTTCTCGCGTTTTGCAAGCGCGACACACGATGCACCGCGTTTCGTTCGATTCGTTCAAGAACTCTCGTATCTCGGACATCCGCGAGTTTTTCGCGTCGAAAACGTGCTCCCCGTGCGTTTTAGACGCTAAAAACGCGTATGACACTTGATTCGCACGAATCCGTTGAGAAATGGCCGAGATACGCCGTGCTACACTTGCGGACGATGAAATCTTGCTAGTTCTCGCGTTTTGCAAGCGCGACACACGATGCACCGCGTTTCGTTCGATTCGTTCAAGAACTCTCGTATCTCGGACATCCGCGAGTTTTTCGCGTCGAAAACGTGCTCCCCGTGCGTTTTAGACGCTAAAAACGCGTATGACACTTGATTCGCACGAATCCGTTGAGAAATGGCCGAGATACGCCGTGTTACACTTGCGGACGATGAAATCTTGCTAGTTCTCGCGTTTTGCAAGCGCGACACACGATGCACCGCGTTTCGTTCGATTCGTTCAAGAACTCTCGTATCTCGGACATCCGCGAGTTTTTCGCGTCGAAAACGTGCTCCCCGTGCGTTTTAGACGCTAAAAACGCGTATGACACTTGATTCGCACGAATCCGTTGAGAAATGGCCGAGATACGCCGTGTTACACTTGCGGACGATGAAATCTTGCTAGTTCTCGCGTTTTGCAAGCGCGACACACGATGCACCGCGTTTCGTTCGATTCGTTCAAGAACTCTCGTATCTCGGACATCCGCGAGTTTTTCGCGTCGAAAACGTGCTCCCCGTGCGTTTTAGACGCTAAAAACGCGTATGACACTTGATTCGCACGAATCCGTTGAGAAATGGCCGAGATACGCCGTGTTACACTTGCGGACGATGAAATCTTGCTAGTTCTCGCGTTTTGCAAGCGCGACACACGATGCACCGCGTTTCGTTCGATTCGTTCAAGAACTCTCGTATCTCGGACATCCGCGAGTTTTTCGCGTCGAAAACGTGCTCCCCGTGCGTTTTAGACGCTAAAAACGCGTATGACACTTGATTCGCACGAATCCGTTGAGAAATGGCCGAGATACGCCGTGTTACACTTGCGGACGATGAAATCTTGCTAGTTCTCGCGTTTTGCAAGCGCGACACACGATGCACCGCGTTTCGTTCGATTCGTTCAAGAACTCTCGTATCTCGGACATCCGCGAGTTTTTCGCGTCGAAAACGTGCTCCCCGTGCGTTTTAGACGCTAAAAACGCGTATGACACTTGATTCGCACGAATCCGTTGAGAAATGGCCGAGATACGCCGTGTTACACTTGCGGACGATGAAATCTTGCTAGTTCTCGCGTTTTGCAAGCGCGACACACGATGCACCGCGTTTCGTTCGATTCGTTCAAGAACTCTCGTATCTCGGACATCCGCGAGTTTTTCGCGTCGAAAACGTGCTCCCCGTGCGTTTTAGACGCTAAAAACGCGTATGACACTTGATTCGCACGAATCCGTTGAGAAATGGCCGAGATACGCCGTGTTACACTTGCGGACGATGAAATCTTGCTAGTTCTCGCGTTTTGCAAGCGCGACACACGATGCACCGCGTTTCGTTCGATTCGTTCAAGAACTCTCGTATCTCGGACATCCGCGAGTTTTTCGCGTCGAAAACGTGCTCCCCGTGCGTTTTAGACGCTAAAAACGCGTATGACACTTGATTCGCACGAATCCGTTGAGAAATGGCCGAGATACGCCGTGTTACACTTGCGGACGATGAAATCTTGCTAGTTCTCGCGTTTTGCAAGCGCGACACACGATGCACCGCGTTTCGTTCGATTCGTTCAAGAACTCTCGTATCTCGGACATCCGCGAGTTTTTCGCGTCGAAAACGTGCTCCCCGTGCGTTTTAGACGCTAAAAACGCGTATGACACTTGATTCGCACGAATCCGTTGAGAAATGGCCGAGATACGCCGTGTTACACTTGCGGACGATGAAATCTTGCTAGTTCTCGCGTTTTGCAAGCGCGACACACGATGCACCGCGTTTCGTTCGATTCGTTCAAGAACTCTCGTATCTCGGACATCCGCGAGTTTTTCGCGTCGAAAACGTGCTCCCCGTGCGTTTTAGACGCTAAAAACGCGTATGACACTTGATTCGCACGAATCCGTTGAGAAATGGCCGAGATACGCCGTGTTACACTTGCGGACGATGAAATCTTGCTAGTTCTCGCGTTTTGCAAGCGCGACACACGATGCACCGCGTTTCGTTCGATTCGTTCAAGAACTCTCGTATCTCGGACATCCGCGAGTTTTTCGCGTCGAAAACGTGCTCCCCGTGCGTTTTAGACGCTAAAAACGCGTATGACACTTGATTCGCACGAATCCGTTGAGAAATGGCCGAGATACGCCGTGTTACACTTGCGGACGATGAAATCTTGCTAGTTCTCGCGTTTTGCAAGCGCGACACACGATGCACCGCGTTTCGTTCGATTCGTTCAAGAACTCTCGTATCTCGGACATCCGCGAGTTTTTCGCGTCGAAAACGTGCTCCCCGTGCGTTTTAGACGCTAAAAACGCGTATGACACTTGATTCGCACGAATCCGTTGAGAAATGGCCGAGATACGCCGTGTTACACTTGCGGACGATGAAATCTTGCTAGTTCTCGCGTTTTGCAAGCGCGACACACGATGCACCGCGTTTCGTTCGATTCGTTCAAGAACTCTCGTATCTCGGACATCCGCGAGTTTTTCGCGTCGAAAACGTGCTCCCCGTGCGTTTTAGACGCTAAAAACGCGTATGACACTT
Source organism: Priocnemis perturbator (assembly GCA_963942575.1). Taxonomy (NCBI): domain Eukaryota; kingdom Metazoa; phylum Arthropoda; class Insecta; order Hymenoptera; family Pompilidae; genus Priocnemis; species Priocnemis perturbator. The sequence goes on from CAWWDK010000454.1 coordinate 8,059, forward strand.
GATTCGCACGAATCCGTTGAGAAATGGCCGAGATACGCCGTGTTACACTTGCGGACGATGAAATCTTGCTAGTTCTCGCGTTTTGCAAGCGCGACACACGATGCACCGCGTTTCGTTCGATTCGTTCAAGAACTCTCGTATCTCGGACATCCGCGAGTTTTTCGCGTCGAAAACGTGCTCCCCGTGCGTTTTAGACGCTAAAAACGCGTATGACACTTGATTCGCACGAATCCGTTGAGAAATGGCCGAGATACGCCGTGTTACACTTGCGGACGATGAAATCTTGCTAGTTCTCGCGTTTTGCAAGCGCGACACACGATGCACCGCGTTTCGTTCGATTCGTTCAAGAACTCTCGTATCTCGGACATCCGCGAGTTTTTCGCGTCGAAAACGTGCTCCCCGTGCGTTTTAGACGCTAAAAACGCGTATGACACTTGATTCGCACGAATCCGTTGAGAAATGGCCGAGATACGCCGTGTTACACTTGCGGACGATGAAATCTTGCTAGTTCTCGCGTTTTGCAAGCGCGACACACGATGCACCGCGTTTCGTTCGATTCGTTCAAGAACTCTCGTATCTCGGACATCCGCGAGTTTTTCGCGTCGAAAACGTGCTCCCCGTGCGTTTTAGACGCTAAAAACGCGTATGACACTTGATTCGCACGAATCCGTTGAGAAATGGCCGAGATACGCCGTGTTACACTTGCGGACGATGAAATCTTGCTAGTTCTCGCGTTTTGCAAGCGCGACACACGATGCACCGCGTTTCGTTCGATTCGTTCAAGAACTCTCGTATCTCGGACATCCGCGAGTTTTTCGCGTCGAAAACGTGCTCCCCGTGCGTTTTAGACGCTAAAAACGCGTATGACACTTGATTCGCACGAATCCGTTGAGAAATGGCCGAGATACGCCGTGTTACACTTGCGGACGATGAAATCTTGCTAGTTCTCGCGTTTTGCAAGCGCGACACACGATGCACCGCGTTTCGTTCGATTCGTTCAAGAACTCTCGTATCTCGGACATCCGCGAGTTTTTCGCGTCGAAAACGTGCTCCCCGTGCGTTTTAGACGCTAAAAACGCGTATGACACTTGATTCGCACGAATCCGTTGAGAAATGGCCGAGATACGCCGTGTTACACTTGCGGACGATGAAATCTTGCTAGTTCTCGCGTTTTGCAAGCGCGACACACGATGCACCGCGTTTCGTTCGATTCGTTCAAGAACTCTCGTATCTCGGACATCCGCGAGTTTTTCGCGTCGAAAACGTGCTCCCCGTGCGTTTTAGACGCTAAAAACGCGTATGACACTTGATTCGCACGAATCCGTTGAGAAATGGCCGAGATACGCCGTGTTACACTTGCGGACGATGAAATCTTGCTAGTTCTCGCGTTTTGCAAGCGCGACACACGATGCACCGCGTTTCGTTCGATTCGTTCAAGAACTCTCGTATCTCGGACATCCGCGAGTTTTTCGCGTCGAAAACGTGCTCCCCGTGCGTTTTAGACGCTAAAAACGCGTATGACACTTGATTCGCACGAATCCGTTGAGAAATGGCCGAGATACGCCGTGTTACACTTGCGGACGATGAAATCTTGCTAGTTCTCGCGTTTTGCAAGCGCGACACACGATGCACCGCGTTTCGTTCGATTCGTTCAAGAACTCTCGTATCTCGGACATCCGCGAGTTTTTCGCGTCGAAAACGTGCTCCCCGTGCGTTTTAGACGCTAAAAACGCGTATGACACTTGATTCGCACGAATCCGTTGAGAAATGGCCGAGATACGCCGTGTTACACTTGCGGACGATGAAATCTTGCTAGTTCTCGCGTTTTGCAAGCGCGACACACGATGCACCGCGTTTCGTTCGATTCGTTCAAGAACTCTCGTATCTCGGACATCCGCGAGTTTTTCGCGTCGAAAACGTGCTCCCCGTGCGTTTTAGACGCTAAAAACGCGTATGACACTTGATTCGCACGAATCCGTTGAGAAATGGCCGAGATACGCCGTGTTACACTTGCGGACGATGAAATCTTGCTAGTTCTCGCGTTTTGCAAGCGCGACACACGATGCACCGCGTTTCGTTCGATTCGTTCAAGAACTCTCGTATCTCGGACATCCGCGAGTTTTTCGCGTCGAAAACGTGCTCCCCGTGCGTTTTAGACGCTAAAAACGCGTATGACACTTGATTCGCACGAATCCGTTGAGAAATGGCCGAGATACGCCGTGTTACACTTGCGGACGATGAAATCTTGCTAGTTCTCGCGTTTTGCAAGCGCGACACACGATGCACCGCGTTTCGTTCGATTCGTTCAAGAACTCTCGTATCTCGGACATCCGCGAGTTTTTCGCGTCGAAAACGTGCTCCCCGTGCGTTTTAGACGCTAAAAACGCGTATGACACTTGATTCGCACGAATCCGTTGAGAAATGGCCGAGATACGCCGTGTTACACTTGCGGACGATGAAATCTTGCTAGTTCTCGCGTTTTGCAAGCGCGACACACGATGCACCGCGTTTCGTTCGATTCGTTCAAGAACTCTCGTATCTCGGACATCCGCGAGTTTTTCGCGTCGAAAACGTGCTCCCCGTGCGTTTTAGACGCTAAAAACGCGTATGACACTTGATTCGCACGAATCCGTTGAGAAATGGCCGAGATACGCCGTGTTACACTTGCGGACGATGAAATCTTGCTAGTTCTCGCGTTTTGCAAGCGCGACACACGATGCACCGCGTTTCGTTCGATTCGTTCAAGAACTCTCGTATCTCGGACATCCGCGAGTTTTTCGCGTCGAAAACGTGCTCCCCGTGCGTTTTAGACGCTAAAAACGCGTATGACACTTGATTCGCACGAATCCGTTGAGAAATGGCCGAGATACGCCGTGTTACACTTGCGGACGATGAAATCTTGCTAGTTCTCGCGTTTTGCAAGCGCGACACACGATGCACCGCGTTTCGTTCGATTCGTTCAAGAACTCTCGTATCTCGGACATCCGCGAGTTTTTCGCGTCGAAAACGTGCTCCCCGTGCGTTTTAGACGCTAAAAACGCGTATGACACTTGATTCGCACGAATCCGTTGAGAAATGGCCGAGATACGCCGTGTTACACTTGCGGACGATGAAATCTTGCTAGTTCTCGCGTTTTGCAAGCGCGACACACGATGCACCGCGTTTCGTTCGATTCGTTCAAGAACTCTCGTATCTCGGACATCCGCGAGTTTTTCGCGTCGAAAACGTGCTCCCCGTGCGTTTTAGACGCTAAAAACGCGTATGACACTTGATTCGCACGAATCCGTTGAGAAATGGCCGAGATACGCCGTGTTACACTTGCGGACGATGAAATCTTGCTAGTTCTCGCGTTTTGCAAGCGCGACACACGATGCACCGCGTTTCGTTCGATTCGTTCAAGAACTCTCGTATCTCGGACATCCGCGAGTTTTTCGCGTCGAAAACGTGCTCCCCGTGCGTTTTAGACGCTAAAAACGCGTATGACACTTGATTCGCACGAATCCGTTGAGAAATGGCCGAGATACGCCGTGTTACACTTGCGGACGATGAAATCTTGCTAGTTCTCGCGTTTTGCAAGCGCGACACACGATGCACCGCGTTTCGTTCGATTCGTTCAAGAACTCTCGTATCTCGGACATCCGCGAGTTTTTCGCGTCGAAAACGTGCTCCCCGTGCGTTTTAGACGCTAAAAACGCGTATGACACTTGATTCGCACGAATCCGTTGAGAAATGGCCGAGATACGCCGTGTTACACTTGCGGACGATGAAATCTTGCTAGTTCTCGCGTTTTGCAAGCGCGACACACGATGCACCGCGTTTCGTTCGATTCGTTCAAGAACTCTCGTATCTCGGACATCCGCGAGTTTTTCGCGTCGAAAACGTGCTCCCCGTGCGTTTTAGACGCTAAAAACGCGTATGACACTTGATTCGCACGAATCCGTTGAGAAATGGCCGAGATACGCCGTGTTACACTTGCGGACGATGAAATCTTGCTAGTTCTCGCGTTTTGCAAGCGCGACACACGATGCACCGCGTTTCGTTCGATTCGTTCAAGAACTCTCGTATCTCGGACATCCGCGAGTTTTTCGCGTCGAAAACGTGCTCCCCGTGCGTTTTAGACGCTAAAAACGCGTATGACACTTGATTCGCACGAATCCGTTGAGAAATGGCCGAGATACGCCGTGTTACACTTGCGGACGATGAAATCTTGCTAGTTCTCGCGTTTTGCAAGCGCGACACACGATGCACCGCGTTTCGTTCGATTCGTTCAAGAACTCTCGTATCTCGGACATCCGCGAGTTTTTCGCGTCGAAAACGTGCTCCCCGTGCGTTTTAGACGCTAAAAACGCGTATGACACTTGATTCGCACGAATCCGTTGAGAAATGGCCGAGATACGCCGTGTTACACTTGCGGACGATGAAATCTTGCTAGTTCTCGCGTTTTGCAAGCGCGACACACGATGCACCGCGTTTCGTTCGATTCGTTCAAGAACTCTCGTATCTCGGACATCCGCGAGTTTTTCGCGTCGAAAACGTGCTCCCCGTGCGTTTTAGACGCTAAAAACGCGTATGACACTTGATTCGCACGAATCCGTTGAGAAATGGCCGAGATACGCCGTGTTACACTTGCGGACGATGAAATCTTGCTAGTTCTCGCGTTTTGCAAGCGCGACACACGATGCACCGCGTTTCGTTCGATTCGTTCAAGAACTCTCGTATCTCGGACATCCGCGAGTTTTTCGCGTCGAAAACGTGCTCCCCGTGCGTTTTAGACGCTAAAAACGCGTATGACACTTGATTCGCACGAATCCGTTGAGAAATGGCCGAGATACGCCGTGTTACACTTGCGGACGATGAAATCTTGCTAGTTCTCGCGTTTTGCAAGCGCGACACACGATGCACCGCGTTTCGTTCGATTCGTTCAAGAACTCTCGTATCTCGGACATCCGCGAGTTTTTCGCGTCGAAAACGTGCTCCCCGTGCGTTTTAGACGCTAAAAACGCGTATGACACTTGATTCGCACGAATCCGTTGAGAAATGGCCGAGATACGCCGTGTTACACTTGCGGACGATGAAATCTTGCTAGTTCTCGCGTTTTGCAAGCGCGACACACGATGCACCGCGTTTCGTTCGATTCGTTCAAGAACTCTCGTATCTCGGACATCCGCGAGTTTTTCGCGTCGAAAACGTGCTCCCCGTGCGTTTTAGACGCTAAAAACGCGTATGACACTTGATTCGCACGAATCCGTTGAGAAATGGCCGAGATACGCCGTGTTACACTTGCGGACGATGAAATCTTGCTAGTTCTCGCGTTTTGCAAGCGCGACACACGATGCACCGCGTTTCGTTCGATTCGTTCAAGAACTCTCGTATCTCGGACATCCGCGAGTTTTTCGCGTCGAAAACGTGCTCCCCGTGCGTTTTAGACGCTAAAAACGCGTATGACACTTGATTCGCACGAATCCGTTGAGAAATGGCCGAGATACGCCGTGTTACACTTGCGGACGATGAAATCTTGCTAGTTCTCGCGTTTTGCAAGCGCGACACACGATGCACCGCGTTTCGTTCGATTCGTTCAAGAACTCTCGTATCTCGGACATCCGCGAGTTTTTCGCGTCGAAAACGTGCTCCCCGTGCGTTTTAGACGCTAAAAACGCGTATGACACTTGATTCGCACGAATCCGTTGAGAAATGGCCGAGATACGCCGTGTTACACTTGCGGACGATGAAATCTTGCTAGTTCTCGCGTTTTGCAAGCGCGACACACGATGCACCGCGTTTCGTTCGATTCGTTCAAGAACTCTCGTATCTCGGACATCCGCGAGTTTTTCGCGTCGAAAACGTGCTCCCCGTGCGTTTTAGACGATAAAAACGCGTATGACACTTGATTCGCACGAATCCGTTGAGAAATGGCCGAGATACGCCGTGTTACACTTGCGGACGATGAAATCTTGCTAGTTCTCGCGTTTTGCAAGCGCGACACACGATGCACCGCGTTTCGTTCGATTCGTTCAAGAACTCTCGTATCTCGGACATCCGCGAGTTTTTCGCGTCGAAAACGTGCTCCCCGTGCGTTTTAGACGCTAAAAACGCGTATGACACTTGATTCGCACGAATCCGTTGAGAAATGGCCGAGATACGCCGTGTTACACTTGCGGACGATGAAATCTTGCTAGTTCTCGCGTTTTGCAAGCGCGACACACGATGCACCGCGTTTCGTTCGATTCGTTCAAGAACTCTCGTATCTCGGACATCCGCGAGTTTTTCGCGTCGAAAACGTGCTCCCCGTGCGTTTTAGACGCTAAAAACGCGTATGACACTTGATTCGCACGAATCCGTTGAGAAATGGCCGAGATACGCCGTGTTACACTTGCGGACGATGAAATCTTGCTAGTTCTCGCGTTTTGCAAGCGCGACACACGATGCACCGCGTTTCGTTCGATTCGTTCAAGAACTCTCGTATCTCGGACATCCGCGAGTTTTTCGCGTCGAAAACGTGCTCCCCGTGCGTTTTAGACGCTAAAAACGCGTATGACACTTGATTCGCACGAATCCGTTGAGAAATGGCCGAGATACGCCGTGTTACACTTGCGGACGATGAAATCTTGCTAGTTCTCGCGTTTTGCAAGCGCGACACACGATGCACCGCGTTTCGTTCGATTCGTTCAAGAACTCTCGTATCTCGGACATCCGCGAGTTTTTCGCGTCGAAAACGTGCTCCCCGTGCGTTTTAGACGCTAAAAACGCGTATGACACTTGATTCGCACGAATCCGTTGAGAAATGGCCGAGATACGCCGTGTTACACTTGCGGACGATGAAATCTTGCTAGTTCTCGCGTTTTGCAAGCGCGACACACGATGCACCGCGTTTCGTTCGATTCGTTCAAGAACTCTCGTATCTCGGACATCCGCGAGTTTTTCGCGTCGAAAACGTGCTCCCCGTGCGTTTTAGACGCTAAAAACGCGTATGACACTTGATTCGCATGAATCCGTTGAGAAATGGCCGAGATACGCCGTGTTACACTTGCGGACGATGAAATCTTGCTAGTTCTCGCGTTTTGCAAGCGCGACACACGATGCACCGCGTTTCGTTCGATTCGTTCAAGAACTCTCGTATCTCGGACATCCGCGAGTTTTTCGCGTCGAAAACGTGCTCCCCGTGCGTTTTAGACGCTAAAAACGCGTATGACACTTGATTCGCACGAATCCGTTGAGAAATGGCCGAGATACGCCGTGTTACACTTGCGGACGATGAAATCTTGCTAGTTCTCGCGTTTTGCAAGCGCGACACACGATGCACCGCGTTTCGTTCGATTCGTTCAAGAACTCTCGTATCTCGGACATCCGCGAGTTTTTCGCGTCGAAAACGTGCTCCCCGTGCGTTTTAGACGCTAAAAACGCGTATGACACTTGATTCGCACGAATCCGTTGAGAAATGGCCGAGATACGCCGTGTTACACTTGCGGACGATGAAATCTTGCTAGTTCTCGCGTTTTGCAAGCGCGACACACGGCTCCGCGTTTCGTTCGATTCGTTCAAGAACTCTCGTATCTCGGACATCCGCGAGTTTTTCGCGTCGAAAACATGCTCCCGGTGCGTTTTAGACGCTAAAAACGCGTATGACACTTGATTCGCACGAATCCGTTGAGAAATGGCCGAGATACGCCGTGTTACACTTGCGGACGATGAAATCTTGCTAGTTCTCGCGTTTTGCAAGCGCGACACACGATGCTCCGCGTTTCGTTCGATTCGTTCAAGAACTCTCGTATCTCGGACATCCGCGAGTTTTTCGCGTCGAAAACATGCTCCCGGTGCGTTTTAGACGCTAAAAACGCGTATGACACTTGATTCGCACGAATCCGTTGAGAAATGGCCGAGATACGCCATGTTACACTTGCGGACGATGAAATCTTGCTAGTTCTCGCGTTTTGCAAGCGCGACACACGATCCACCGCGTTTCGTTCGATTCGTTCAAGAACTCTCGTATCTCGGACATCCTCGAGTTTTTCGCGTCGAAAACGTGCTCCCCGTGCGTTTTAGACGCTAAAAACGCGTATGAAACTTGATTCGCACGAATCCGTTGAGAAATGGCCGAGATACGCCGTGTTACACTTGCGGACGATGAAATCTTGCTAGTTCTCGCGTTTTGCAAGCGCGACACACGATGCACCGCGTTTCGTTCGATTCGTTCAAGAACTCTCGTATCTCGGACATCCGCGAGTTTTTCGCGTCGAAAACGTGCTCCCCGTGCGTTTGAGACGCTAAAAACGCGTATGACACTTGATTCGCACAAATCCGTTGAGAAATGGCCGAGATACGCCGTGTTACACTTGCGGACGATGAAATCTTGCTAGTTCTCGCGTTTTGCAAGCGCGACACACGATGCACCGCGTTTCGTTCGATTCGTTCAAGAACTCTCGTATCTCGGACATCCGCGAGTTTTTCGCGTCGAAAACGTGCTCCCCGTGCGTTTTAGACGCTAAAAACGCGTATGACACTTGATTCGCACGAATCCGTTGAGAAATGGCCGAGATACGCCGTGTTACACTTGCGGACGATGAAATCTTGCTAGTTCTCGCGTTTTGCAAGCGCGACACACGATGCACCGCGTTTCGTTCGATTCGTTCAAGAACTCTCGTATCTCGGACATCCGCGAGTTTTTCGCGTCGAAAACGTGCTCCCCGTGCGTTTTAGACGCTAAAAACGCGAATGACACTTGATTCGCACGAATCCGTTGAGAAATGGCCGAGATACGCCGTGTTACACTTGCGGACGATGAAATCTTGCTAGTTCTCGCGTTTTGCAAGCGCGACACACGATGCACCGCGTTTCGTTCGATTCGTTCAAGAACTCTCGTATCTCGGACATCCGTGAGTTTTCCGCGTCAAAAACGTGCTCCCCGTGCGTTTTAGACGCTAAAAACGCGTATGACACTTGATTCGCACGAATCCGTTGAGAAATGGCCGAGACACGCCGTGTTACACTTGCGGACGATGAAATCTTGCTAGTTCTCGCGTTTTGCAAGCGCGACACACGATGCACCGCGTTTCGTTCGATTCGTTCAAGAACTCTCGTATCTCGGACATCCGCGAGTTTTTCGCGTCGAAAACGTGCTCCCCGTGCGTTTTAGACGCTAAAAACGCGTATGACACTTGATTCGCACGAATCCGTTGAGAAATGGCCGAGATACGCCGTGTTACACTTGCGGACGATGAAATCTTGCTAGTTCTCGCGTTTTGCAAGCGCGACACACGATGCTCCGCGTTTCGTTCGATTCGTTCAAGAACTCTCGTATCTCGGACATCCGCGAGTTTTTCGCGTCGAAAACATGCTCCCGGTGCGTTTTAGACGCTAAAAACGCGTATGACACTTGATTCGCACGAATCCGTTGAGAAATGGCCGAGATACGCCGTGTTAAACTTGCGGACGATGAAATCTTGCTAGTTCTCGCGTTTTGCAAGCGCGACACACGATGCTCCGCGTTTCGTTCGATTCGTTCAAGAACTCTCGTATCTCGGACATCCGCGAGTTTTTCGCGTCGAAAACATGCTCCCGGTGCGTTTTAGACGCTAAAAACGCGTATGACACTTGATTCGCACGAATCCGTTGAGAAATGGCCGAGATACGCCGTGTTACACTTGCGGACGATGAAATCTTGCTAGTTCTCGCGTTTTGCAAGCGCGACCCACGATGCACCGCGTTTCGTTCGATTCGTTCAAGAACTCTCGTATCTCGGACATCCGCGAGTTTTTCACGTCGAAAACGTGCTCCCCGTGCGTTTTAGACGCTAACAACGCGTATGACACTTGATTCGCACGAATCCGTTGAGACATGGCCGAGATACGCCGTGTTACACTTGCGGACGATGAAATCTTGCTAGTTCTCGCGTTTTGCAAGCGCGACACACGATGCACCGCGTTTCGTTCGATTCGTTCAAGAACTCTCGTATCTCGGACATCCGCGAGTGTATCGCGTCGAAAACGTGCTCCCCGTGCGTTTTAGACGCTAAAAACGCGTATGACACTTGATTCGCACGAATCCGTTGAGAAATGGCCGAGATACGCTGTGTTACACTTGCGGACGATGAAATCTTGCTAGTTCTCGCGTTTTGCAAGCGCGACACACGATGCACCGCGTTTCGTTCGATTCGTTCAAGAACTCTCGTATCTCGGACATCCGCGAGTTTTTCGCGTCGAAAACGTGCTCCCCGTGCGTTTTAGACGCTAAAAACGCGTATGATACTTGATTCGCACGAATCCGTTGAGAAATGGCCGAGATACGCCGTGTTACACTTGCGGACGATGAAATCTTGCTAGTTCTCGCGTTTTGCAAGCGCGACACACGATGCACCGCGTTTCGTTCGATTCGTTCAAGAACTCTCGCATCTCGGACATCCGCGAGTTTTTCGCGTCGAAAACGTGCTCCCCGTGCGTTTTAGACGCTAAAAACGCGTATGACACTTGATTCGCACGAATCCGTTGAGAATTGGCCGAGATACGCCGTGTTACACTTGCGGACGATGAAATCTTGCTAGTTCTCGCGTTTCGCAAGCGCGACACACAATGCACCGCGTTTCGTTCGATTCGTTCAAGAACTCTCGTATCTCGGACATCCGCGAGTTTTTCGCGTCGAAAACGTGCTCCCCGTGCGTTTTAGACGCTAAAAACGCGTATGACACTTGATTCGCACGAATCCGTTGAGAAATGGCCGAGATACGCCGTGTTACACTTGCGGACGATGAAATCTTGCTAGTTCTCGCGTTTTGCAAGCGCGACACACGATGCACCGCGTTTCGTTCGATTCGTTCAAGAACTCTCGTATCTCGGACATCCGCGAGTTTTTCGCGTCGAAAACGTGCTCCCCGTGCGTTTTAGACGCTAAAAACGCGTATGACACTTGATTCGCACGAATCCGTTGAGAAATGGCCGAGATACGCCGTGTTACACTTGCGGACGATGAAATCTTGCTAGTTCTCGCGTTTTGCAAGCGCGACACACGATCCACCGCGTTTCGTTCGATTCGTTCAAGAACTCTCGTATCTCGGACATCCGCGAGTTTTTCGCGTCGAAAACGTGCTCCCCGTGCGTTTTAGACGCTAAAAACGCGTATGAAACTTGATTCGCACGAATCCGTTGAGAAATGGCCGAGATACGCCGTGTTACACTTGCGGACGATGAAATCTTGCTAGTTCTCGCGTTTTGCAAGCGCGACACACGATGCACCGCGTTTCGTTCGATTCGTTCAAGAACTCTCGTATCTCGGACATCCGCGAGTTTTTCGCGTCGAAAACGTGCTCCCCGTGCGTTTTAGACGCTAAAAACGCGTATGACACTTGATTCGCACGAATCCGTTGAGAAATGGCCGAGCTACGCCGTGTTACACTTGCGGACGATGAAATCTTGCTAGTTCTCGCGTTTTGCAAGCGCGACACACGATGCACCGCGTTTCGTTCGATTCGTTCAAGAACTCTCGTATCTCGGACATCCGCGAGTTTTTCGCGTCGAAAACGTGCTCCCCGTGCGTTTTAGACGCTAAAAACGCGTATGAAACTTGATTCGCACGAATCCGTTGAGAAATGGCCGAGATACGCCGTGTTACACTTGCGGACGATGAAATCTTGCTAGTTCTCGCGTTTTGCAAGCGCGACACACGATGCACCGCGTTTCGTTCGATTCGTTCAAGAACTCTCGTATCTCGGATGTTACGTCCCAAGGTGAGACTTGGAAGAATCGCGATAAGGTGGTGGACTCCACGATTCTACTCGGTTGTGGGACGAACAGTCGTACGAATCTGACCTGGATCAGAGTCCGCGCGAGATGTCTGTTTGTAGTCAACCGCGATCCGCGACTTTACTGGGACCAGACACGGTCAAAGGACTGGGTGAGAGGTGGGTGGATTTCGGGATTGGTTGGTAGTTTAACGAGCATTACCCTTCACCTTAGCCCCCAGAGGTTACGAATATTATTCGGAGTGAGTACTTACTCTTGCGGTGGTTGTTAGTTGATTCACACTTTCAATAAATTGGATCGAACAAACGTTCAACGACGAGAATGATTCACTGATTTATTTGCAAGTCTGATTTGTAGAAGTTTGTACCGGAATTTATTCAGAAATTGAGCTGAGTATTCAATCAGTTAAATCAAGGCGATGGTACACAGAGTCGAGGCCTTTACAGTTTTAAGGAACTCAAAGAAGTGAAGTGAGGTTTTGAAAATCTCAACGAGGTAAACGCGGGTTCCGTTCGGTTCATCCCTTCTCCAATACTTCCACGTTGGTCATTCGCTGATGAACTTTTTGGGGGCATTGGGGGAGGTCTAGTTCTTAAGATTCTACGAATGAGGTGACCTTTGAGTTTCCTCTCCCAGTCATCCCCGCCCTTGCGTTTTCCGCGGACGCAGGGTGAGTGGGAGGGTAAGTGAAAGTACGGGTTATGTGATCTCTTCCAAATGTTTGGTTCAAGTGGGTTTTTTTATATCTGCCGGGATTTATCGCGTTGCGACCTAACGGACAGTCGCCTTTTGTTCACCTCGCTCGTAAAATGTTCTAGGACTTAACTTATTGCCTTCCCCGAGTGGGTGGCACGTTCTGGGGAAGGGTCTGCTTAATCTCTTGCAACGGGTTCCATCAGGGAAATAATCGAAGTCTCTATTAATTAATACTATCTCAAGCGGTGACGTCGCGAGACGTAACACCCCCACTCGCAGACAAATGTTAGGGGAAGCCGAACATTTGCGTTCTCCGGCTCGTTCCCAGATCGTGCAGAAGGCGCTAATTATTATTTGGTGTAGTCTTATGGTTAACTTATGCTATTTATTCTAAAGGTTGCTTAACTTCCAACTATGGGGATATAACAACTTGGTATGCGGTGAATCGTATATCGGCGCGACATCCCGCGGATTTAGATGTGTTTGAATTTAGGCAATGTGACTTCATACTATCGGTTTCTTTTCTGTATTTTATCGCGGTAGGCTTTGCTCCAGAGAGAGAGACTTTTCGGTGGAGGCTGACGCTAAACGGGTCCCCTGGGCTTCTGCACTCCCCTTGAGGCGGGCCATCTTTGTGATGACCTTGTGAATGACCATTGTTTGGTCCTTTTCTCGGGCGGCACTCTCTTTCTTCCCAGGTCATGACTACCGGGTTATCAGGATGGTAGGTGCGCTCCAGGAATACTGCATCCCACCTTTAGGTGCTATCCTGTGCGCCCTCCCCTTGTGATACTAGGGCCGACTTCTTCTGCCGAGTGGTATAAAATTATACCCAGCCTTCTCGGGGTGCATCAATGGGCGCCCGCTGATTTTAGCTCGGTATTATGCCAGCCTCCCCTTTCCTTTTCTCTCCCTCTGGGCTTGGTCGTTCTGGTCGAGAATGCGCTTGTCTAGAAGGGAGTTGAAAAATCATTAGCAGGTTATTCGTTAGGAAGTAGCCACAATTAACACAAAATTTGTTCTCACCTTTCTTCGGGATGTCTTACTTATTGATCGATCATGGAACACGGAATTCCTTCCGTTGCGTGCTGTTAATTTGCTGGGTGTGGTGCTCAAATGCGGGATAATGGGCGGGGAGGTTATTCAGCAGGAAACAGTTGTTATTTTTTTTTTTTTTTTTTTAGCAATGGTTATTATTATTCAACTTAATTCTACTTATGTCTATGGGGTTAAGTTACAGCCGGTTCCCCTTTCTTAAAACAGTTTAGGGTTATTCCCCCCTTTTTCTAAATTCTCCACGGAACGTTATTCGCTCCCTTCCTCATAAAATCCCGCCAGGTGAGGTACCGGCATTCCCTCATGCAGTCCCGGCATTGGGCTGCTGGGCGGACGGCCAGTAACACCCTGCTGCAATTTTGGCACCGGCTCAATACCTCGGCCATACCGGATGGCATTACTTGGTGCCATTTTTCCTTGCAATAATCCTCCTGGTCCTCTGGGCGCAGTTGGAAATGGCACCCCTCGCATAAGTGTCTCCCGTGCCCATGATACGCAACTGTGGAGTTGCTTGTAACGCATCTTGCCACGGACGGGTTCATCTTGGTTGGAAGGTCAATCGGTCAGTGATTTGAATATAGAAATTTTTCGGAAACCCTTCACCATTTTTTTTTATGTCTAAACAACTCACTACGTCTACTGTTACGCTACAATATTCTAATGCTACTGGGGCGGCAAACAACTAGTCTATGGTTTTCGTAAACTAAATAAAGATCCGGCTGGATCTGGAGGTGGTTCATGCGTGGGAATAGATACCGAGGTTTGAGCAAGTGTTAGTTGGGTATGAACTTGGGGATACAGGTGAGATTCATTCGTGGGTGCTGATGGTTGACTGAGGTCTCCTATCTCCACTGCTGTGTGGGGAACAACAATTCCTTGATTCGGGACTTGCTGCTTCTTCTTTTCCACCAACTTCCGTGCTACCGTTCCCCATACGGCGGTTAGCACATACATTGACCAACCGTATGCCTCGTGAAGGGACTTACCATGGATCAGGGTATTAATTAGGTAGGTGATTGTTCTGAAAGCGGTAACGACTCCGATGAGGCCTGCGGTGAGCGTCCCGAAGCTCGTGATCTTCCCCCAGATTCTTTTCCATGCGGAGTTCGCGAGTTTTTCTAAAGATTTTTCGTCAAGTAGGTTCGCGATCCCGTGCCCATCTTCTATAATTGGTTGCCCCATCAGTCCTCGGGCCATGGTGTTTAGTACTCCCGGTCGTTCCGCTTGGAGCATGATGTGGTCTCGCAGCTCATTTAATTCCTGTTCTGAGTAGATTCCACTTGTGGCCAGGTTCCCAGGGTTGATGTATTCCCAAGTTGTCTCCCGGGTCGGTTGCATGATGGTGGGTGCAAGAGCTGCGTTTGCCACTGGTGCAAAACGATACCATCTTCCTTCCAAAAGATACATCGTGGGGACAAAAGGGCTGCACGCTATTTGGGTTCCGGTCCTTAGCAGGATGTGCGTTCGCGGAGTCAGGAAGTAGGTGTCGTTTCCTTTGAAAACCGGCAACTGTTGATAGCATGTGCTGGTTCTCCTTAACTTGACCTCTACAGGAACGCACTTTATGATATGAGCGACTTCACCAGCGACTACGGCCATATATCCTGGTTTCTTCATAATGTGGTGCCCTAGGACATCCGGCGTTGATGTGGCCATTGATATCGTGTTATGAAGTACTTTTTGTTCCAGGTTGCATCGCTGGGAAAGGGCATCGCGGTATAATTGCCGTATTTGGGTGCGAATGTGCTTTTCTACGTAAACGAATTTTGAATTGACGTAAGCGAATATATCCAGATTTTTAACATTTATAGTGGTTTTGGGTAACAAGGGTTCCCCATTGTGGACTTCGAAAATCAGCAGTTTTGGGTGGTCGGTGCGTATCAATTTATGTCCGCACAAAGCGAACTCGGAGTGTCGAGTGAGTGCAAAAGTGACGTCGCTGGTTGAAAGGGAATAGATGATTCGATCTTCTTTCTCTGTGTCGTCGGATATTTTGTTCGCCTGTCCCTGGAATAAAACTCCGTACTTCGTGAGTGCGCAGCTATCGGTCGGTATGGGGTCCCAAAAGGTGTTTCCACCCTCTACATCGGTGCATTGGGCGGATGTCAAATCGCACGCGACTCCGGACCTCAGGTGTAGGCGGTTAGTTTCCAAATCCACAGGAGCGGTGTAATCCTGGAGGGTGATCTTAATGGTCCCGGTTACTATAACTTCGTTCCAGCTGCCGTAAGGATCTGAGTAAGAACTCCCTTCGCACGCTCCTTCCATGGTGACCGTTCCAGCTAGAGTGAGGGGGCGTCTAACGGTCTGATTGGACTCTAGCCCTCGGAATAAGGTGCTGCTTATTTTTACTTCGCGATGCCGGTGCATCTGTATACACTGTTCGCGTGTGGTTTCCTCAATATATGCCAGTCTTCCATTGAACACATCCGTGGTGTGGGAGAACATCCCACATTTCTTTATGGTGCGGTCTATTTCCACCTTGCACTGTAGGATGTGGACGAATTTGAACTCATTGATTTGTAGTAATTGGATTTGAATCTGACTGATGTTAATTTGTGGTTCCGCGATGTCACATCTCCCGACCTCTAGCAATGAAACGGTAGTCACATCGTTCCCTTTATTTCCGCAATCGTACCCGATGATGCAGAGCCCAGGCACAAATTGTTGTAGGAGGTACAACAATACAAGGGTGAGTGAGCTCGCCATCTGGAACGGAGTTTCCTTATGTCAGCTAGCCGTAAACACCTCCGCTTTCTTGAGACGATTCGGGTGTACTACACTGGTGTTTTTCTTAATTCGGATTTTTACATTTCCGCGGGGTAAAACTTCTAGGACCTCATGTGGTCCGCTATATTGGTCCCCGAGTTTTCCAGGCCTAGGACCCTTCAGTAGAAACACGAAGCTTCCGACTTGGAAGCACTGCGGGTTTTTTCGGACGTCATATCTTAGTTTGGATGCTTCCTTGCTTTCTATCAAGTTTCCGCGCGCAATTTCCTGAGTTTCATGTAAACGCGTGGCGAGTTGAATCAGGTAGTCGTCGTAAGTGGCTACCTTATCGTCGGGGTTTAAAGGTAGGCTGGAGGGTAATCTAACTACTCTACCGAAAGTCAACTCATATGGGGTGTGTTTGGTACCCTCATGCACACCACTATTATAGTTTAGGATTGCTAGTTCTACGTACTCATCCCATTCCGTGTGCTCGGTGGCGAAAAGTTTCAGGTATTCCCCCAGTGAATGATGGGATCGTTCCAGGGAACCATTAGACTGAGGATGGAAAGCGGTGGTTCGGAGTTTTTTGATTCGGAAGAGTCTAGTCAATCGTTTCATGAGGTCGCTCACGAAATTCCTGCCCTGATCCGTAAGGACGGCTTTGGGGGATCCGAATATGCACAGGAATCGTTTAACGGAGGCTTCGGCCACGGTTCGCGCGGTTTGGTCAGGTATCGCGACCGCTATACAAAATTTCGTGAGTTGGTCCTGAAACGTAAGGATATGCTCGTTTCCCTTTTTGGTCACGGGTAATGGCCCGACGATATCCATTGCGATTTTATCGAACGCACGTCCCGGGGTATCCGTTATAATCATGGGTTGTCGTGTTTTAGTGCGAACCAACTTTTTTAACTGGCACGGTAGGCATCTTCGTATAAATTCTCGGATGTCCTCTTTTAAATTTTCCCACTGATAATGCTGTCGAATTCGATTATATGTTTTGGTGACCCCCCGATGCCCTCCGACCGGGGTTGCATGCATTTCCTTTAAAATTTCTATTCTCAAATCCTTGGGAGGGTATTTAACGTGATTATGACAAATTATGACTTTGATTTCGCTATGGATAAATGCAGTTGCTAACGCGGACCATATTTCGCCCCAGGGCACGTTGGATACTTGTTGCCCGGAAGAAATACTGAAAGATTCTATTTGTAATTTCGATAACTCGGACGGGAGGGTACTTAGCAAATCGGATATGGTCTCTAGTCTTCTGCTCGGCCCGTCCCCATCTATTTCCTCGACAATCACAATAATATGGTATCGCCTGGCCCTTTTTATTGCCCTTATTGAGTTCGGAGTCACGTTCCCTATGACAGGTATCAATTGTTTTTCAAAAAGCCCGCGCGCCCCATCGTCTATGGGTAGCCCTTGTTGGTTTAGGAAATAACACAAATTCCCTCCCCTGAGGAAAAACAAATCCCTGGACCGTACAAGTTGTGGCCCCTCGGGGTCCCCTGTGCTCGCGTCGGTAGTTGGTGCAATGTTAGGACGAATTCTGTTGGCTAGTGGTTCAGCTTCGATTTTATCAAAATCATCGGAATTCTCAGCGTCGGTCTCCGTTGTTGCGGGAAGGGGAACTATTTGCGGTAGTGTGACCTTTTCAATTTGAGGTAGACTAATTGCCTGGGCAGGGGATCCGAACTCTGATTCGCGACCGTAATTCTCCGGGCAGGTAGCCGTCCCTTTTGTTCGTTGATTATTTCCCGGTTCCTCTAAGTCGTGGGGTGGTGAGAGAGGTCCGTCTGTCGGGGGTTCGGGTGTCCCATAATCCGACGCGTTCGGGTATTCCTGGTCGCTATCGCCATCACCTTCGTCCTCCGACTCGATTTCTAGCAATCGCCGGATATACTCAGTATCTTGAGCGTTGATTCTGTTGTTTCGGTCACTCCTCCCGACAACGTAACATTCGACCGGGTTACGTGAGAGCGCATCGGCGTTTTCATTGGTCTTTCCGGCTTTATATACTACCTCATAATCGTATTCGGCTAACTTCAGTCTCCAACGTAATATTCGCATATTTGCGTCCTGCGCGGTTTGGAACCAAACTAGGGGTTTGTGGTCGGTCACCAGGGTAAATCTTCGCCCATACAGGTAGGGCCTAAAATGCTTCACGCAATACACTATCGCGAGGGCTTCCTTTTCGTACGTGTCATATTTGACCTCGCCGTCACTCAACGTCCGCGAAGCGTATGCTACTGGGTGATCCTTACTTATGTCCCCTTGAGAGAGGATTCCCCCTATCGCGTATCCCGAAGCATCTGTTGTCAATATGAAGGGTTTCTCAAAATCAGGATACTGAAGTACTGGTTTTTCACATAGCTTGTCTTTCAGGATCTCGAATGCATTCTCCTGACTGCTGGTCCAATCAAAGGGGACATCATTTTTAAGGAGTTGAGTCAATGGTCTCGTTAGTTTTGAGAACTCGCGAATGAATCGTCGATAATAACCGGCTAATCCCAGGAATTGTCGCACATTCTTAGGGTTTTTAGGACGAGGAAAGTGGCGCACGGCCTCAAGTTTCTTTGGATCTGGTCGGACTCCGTCCCTTCCTATCGTGTGTCCCAAATATGTTACCTCTGTCCGCAGGAATTCGCATTTATCGGGTTGCAGTTTCAGATTCGCCTGTCTAAGCCGTTCCATAAGTGTCCTGAATTTTTGTTCATGCTCCGCTAGAGTCTTTGAATAAATTACGATGTCATCCATATAAACGAACAATTCCCGGCCTTGTAACCCGGTCAACACGAGATCCATTAAGCGTTGGAAAGTCGCGGGGGCATTTTTCAATCCGAATGGCATGCGCGTAAATTCATAATGACCGAAGGGTGTTGAGAAAGCGGTTTTTGGACTATCCTGAGAATTCATTAATATTTGGTGGAATCCGGATGCTAAATCAAACACGGAAAAATATCGAGCCTGTCCCAATTGGTCGAGTATATCTATGATGTTTGGGAGGGGGTATGCGTCACCTATTGTCTTTTCATTTAATGCCCGGAAGTCTAGCACCATCCTCCAACGTTTATTCCCCTCTGCGTCCGGTTTCTTAGGTACAATCCACACCGGCGTGTTATAAGGGGATTGGGAGCATTGAATTATTCCATCTTTTAATAGTTCATTCACTTGTCTATTGATCTCATCCTTATGTAGTTGTGGAAAACGGTATTGCCTCGTGTTTATTGGGAGGTCGTCGGTGGTGTGTATCCGATGTTGCATTACAGTTGTATGGGTCAAAACGCTTCCCGGTAGATGGAAACGGTCGTAATTCGCCTCTACTAAACAACTTACACAGTTCCTTTCTTCCGGCGATAGATGCTCTAAGGAGAGTGATTCGATAACGGTTTTGGCCATGCTGGCCCGCGAACCGCAGTTGAAGTTTCCGTTTTTACTCCCTTCTTCTAATTTACGGTCTAGCGGCATAGGTTGTGTTGCATTTACATGATGTACCGGTTGCGTGTTATTTTTCGATGGTTCTCGGGTGGTTTCGATCTCTTCAACTTCATCAACCTCCACTATAACTATGGGATCTCTAGAGAATGGATCCACCTCGTATTCTTTATTTTCATATACTTTTTTATTTGGGATTCCTAGGTTTTTTTCATCGTTAAATTTCCTACCCTTGGATAATCGGGTGTCTTGTTCATGTGGTTCCTCTTTACATATTTCCCTATCTTGAATGTCCTTATCTTCCTCTATAATTATAAGATCTCCCGGAAATGGATTCGCTTCGCTTTCTTCTCCCTTTTCATTTATCTTTTTGTTTCGGATTCCCTGGTTAGTCTCGTCGTCTCGGGTGCTTCGTACACAAGGTTCCTTTTCACGCGTTGCTTTGTCTACAATACTCTTAATTCCCTCTAATCCTATAAGACCTCTGGAAAATGGGCCCATTTTACTTTTCTTTCCTTCTTCATATGTTTTCTTATTTTGGATCTCGGATTTGCCTTCGTCATCTGCTTCGCTACCCTTGGATAATTGGGCGTTTCTTATACTATTCCTACTGCTGTTACTTATAATGGATATCTCTTCCCCTACGTTATTTCTTTTGATACTCTCGTCGTCAAACTTCCTACCCTTGGATAATCGGGTGTTTCCTATATTATTCCTACTACTGTTACTTCTAATGGTTATCTCTTCCCTTACGTTATTTCTTTCGATAAATTCCTCATCTGCTGCTCGCTCACAATTATTATAAAGGGGTTCCCATTCGCGGATTCTATGCGTTGTACCCGCGCAGTTTGTGGCTTGAGCATACGTCATAGCCTTTCCGACGGTCATCACACCTCGAGTAACGTTCAATGATCTTTCGTGGCTCAAGAAAGGGAGGTTTCCATGGGCTGCCTCTAAACGGCGATTAGTATAGTCGATTTTCGCTCCGGTTAGCCTAAAAAAATCGTTGCCGAGTATCCCCGCAGGCGAAATGGGGAAGTCATCACTAACGAGGTGGAAAATGGTTGGCTGTCCCAAAGGGCACAGGTAGGTGAAGCCTAGTGTATACACGGGGTGTTGAGTTATCCCCTTCAATTGTAATATCACCCCCTTGTCTATGATTGCATTGCTCGGCAAGGTTCCGTATTTAATTAGATTGGGCCCAGAGCCAGTATCTATCATTAAAATTGCGGGTTCAGTTAATTGTTCGTCTCTAATTAAAACAGTCGGTACCTCCGTTTCTCTATTAAGGTGCACCGTTCGGGTTTGGATACGCGGAGGGTCATCTTTTATGAGGGGCGCGGCACCTCGTTGGCCTCTTGAAGCGCCCGTCCATTCGAGAGGCCTGACTCGTTTCCCGACACGTTCCCATACCGTCGATTATTATTCGCGATTCTAATCTCACATTGTTCTATAGTGTGCCCGGACTCCCTACAATAACGGCACACCGGAGAGTTATTGGCGCGATCATTCGAACTAGGCTTAGGTTCGTTCCGGAAAGCACTAGGATTCTGATTGCCCTGATAACCGGGGTTTTGGTAACAGCTCCCTGCTGTATGCCCGATCCTTCCGCAATTATCGCAAGTTGGGGGAATATCTCGCGACCTTGGCTCAATCGCGGGGCGTTGGAGAGGTCGCGCGCCGTTCCCTCCTTGTCCTCGGAACCAACAATCCCGGGCCAAATGCCCAAATCTATTACAAATCTGGCACTCTAATCGGGGCCGATTGGCAGGGAATCCGCGGTTCTGGTTGGGAAACCCCCCCTGCGTCCACCTAGGCGGATACGGTTCTTCGTGCCCAGCCGGATAAATTGGGGCCTGGGACATCGTTCTCAGTGCTAATTGCTTGCAATCCCCTGCTCCGTGCCCGCGTTCACCACACAGCTGGCATATTAAAACGGATGGCGGATTCAAAGATGCCGTGGTTTTAATTGCTGGGACTAGATCGCAGTCCATGGAGCTATTAATCGCGGAACTACTGCCCCTCTGCATTACAGCTTTACGCTGCCTGAGGCTGCGTTCTACACCAATGGCGTTGACCACGGCGTCAGATAATTTATCGACTACTGTTATTCTTTGATAAATTTCCGTTTTTAGACCATTTACGAAGGCTCGCGTAGTTCCCTTCTCAGTTTGTTCAGTAAATTGCGCGTCCACCGGGCCATTCTGAGTTCTCTCGTATGCGGCTAAAATCTCTGTTCCTAACTCGCGTATCCGATTTGCGTACGCCAAGACATCTTCGTCATCATTCTGATACGTATTTGCTAATTCCCCCTGTACTTCGTAAAGTTCCCTATCTGGCGCGAATAACTCGTTAACATGCTTAGTTAACTCTTGGATTTTCACCATTGGGAAATTTTCTAACGCACGTTTCGCTTCCCCCCTTAATCGCATCACTAACACCTTGACCAAATTGGACTCGTACTCCGCGGGTAAAAATTCCTTTACATTCTCGCACGCCTTCACGAATTGCCTCGTAGGGATATTACGCCCGTCGAAATACGGAACGGCCTCAAGAGCATCCCGGTAAAACAAGGACTGCGCCGAGGCAGATTGCATGATTATGCTCTTCTCCAGCGCGGATTTGGAATCGGAGGGGGTAGTTTCCCTCTTTAGAATTGTGCTATTAAGACTATCTTCTATTGAAATGTTATCTGATTGCTCAGATACGTCGCTAACGAGGGTATCGTTCAAATCCGCAGACTTATTAAAACTACTTTCCTCGATATAACTGTCTTCCGAACCCGACGGGTAATCGCGGCGAGTTTTCGGAATTGACTCAAACGGATTAAGTATATACTCGGGCTTAATATCCTGTTCTGATTTCACTGTTTTACTTCGCGTATTCATAGGGTTAGCCCAGCCTTCGACCTACAATCCCGGACGAGCCCCCAAAATTTGTTACGTCCCAAGGTGAGACTTGGAAGAATCGCGATAAGGTGGTGGACTCCACGATTCTACTCGGTTGTGGGACGAACAGTCGTACGAATCTGACCTGGATCAGAGTCCGCGCGAGATGTCTGTTTGTAGTCAACCGCGATCCGCGACTTTACTGGGACCAGACACGGTCAAAGGACTGGGTGAGAGGTGGGTGGATTTCGGGATTGGTTGGTAGTTTAACGAGCATTACCCTTCACCTTAGCCCCCAGAGGTTACGAATATTATTCGGAGTGAGTACTTACTCTTGCGGTGGTTGTTAGTTGATTCACACTTTCAATAAATTGGATCGAACAAACGTTCAACGACGAGAATGATTCACTGATTTATTTGCAAGTCTGATTTGTAGAAGTTTGTACCGGAATTTATTCAGAAATTGAGCTGAGTATTCAATCAGTTAAATCAAGGCGATGGTACACAGAGTCGAGGCCTTTACAGTTTTAAGGAACTCAAAGAAGTGAAGTGAGGTTTTGAAAATCTCAACGAGGTAAACGCGGGTTCCGTTCGGTTCATCCCTTCTCCAATACTTCCACGTTGGTCATTCGCTGATGAACTTTTTGGGGGCATTGGGGGAGGTCTAGTTCTTAAGATTCTACGAATGAGGTGACCTTTGAGTTTCCTCTCCCAGTCATCCCCGCCCTTGCGTTTTCCGCGGACGCAGGGTGAGTGGGAGGGTAAGTGAAAGACGGGTTATGTGATCTCTTCCAAATGTTTGGTTCAAGTGGGTTTTTTTATATCTGCCGGGATTTATCGCGTTGCGACCTAACGGACAGTCGCCTTTTGTTCACCTCGCTCGTAAAATGCTCTAGGACTTAACTTATTGCCTTCCCCGAGTGGGTGGCACGTTCTGGGGAAGGGTCTGCTTAATCTCTTGCAACGGGTTCCATCAGGGAAATAATCGAAGTCTCTATTAATTAATACTATCTCAAGCGGTGACGTCGCGAGAAGTAACACGGACATCCGCGAGTTTTTCGCGTCGAAAACGTGCTGCCCGTGCGTTTTAGACGCTAAAAACGCGAATGACACTTGATTCGCACGAATCCGTTGAGAAATGGCCGAGATACGCCGTGTTACACTTGCGGACGATGAAATCTTGCTAGTTCTCGCGTTTTGCAAGCGCGACACACGATGCACCGCGTTTCGTTCGATTCGTTCAAGAACTCTCGTATCTCGGACATCCGTGAGTTTTCCGCGTCAAAAACGTGCTCCCCGTGCGTTTTAGACGCTAAAAACGCGTATGACACTTGATTCGCACGAATCCGTTGAGAAATGGCCGAGACACGCCGTGTTACACTTGCGGACGATGAAATCTTGCTAGTTCTCGCGTTTTGCAAGCGCGACACACGATGCACCGCGTTTCGTTCGATTCGTTCAAGAACTCTCGTATCTCGGACATCCGCGAGTTTTTCGCGTCGAAAACGTGCTCCCCGTGCGTTTTAGACGCTAAAAACGCGTATGACACTTGATTCGCACGAATCCGTTGAGAAATGGCCGAGATACGCCGTGTTACACTTGCGGACGATGAAATCCTGCTAGTTCTCGCGTTTTGCAAGCGCGACACACGATGCACCGCGTTTCGTTCGATTCGTCCAAGAACTCTCGTATCTCGGACATCCGCGAGTTTTTCGCGTCGAAAACGTGCTCCCCGTGCGTTTTAGACGCTAAAAACGCGTATGACACTTGATTCGCACGAATCCGTTGAGAAATGGCCGAGATACGCCGTGTTACACTTGCGGACGATGAAATCTTGCTAGTTCTCGCGTTTTGCAAGCGCGACACACGATGCACCGCGTTTCGTTCGATTCGTTCAAGAACTCTCGTATCTCGGACATCCGCGAATTTTTCGCGTCGAAAACGTGCTCCCCGTGCGTTTTAGACGCTAAAAACGCGTATGAAACTTGATTCGCACGAATCCGTTGAGAAATGGCCGAGATACGCCGTGTTACACTTGCGGACGATGAAATCTTGCTAGTTCTCGCGTTTTGCAAGCGCGACACACGATGCACCGCGTTTCGTTCGATTCGTTCAAGAACTCTCGTATCTCGGACATCCGCGAGTTTTTCGCGTCGAAAACGTGCTCCCCGTGCGTTTTAGACGCTAAAAACGCGTATGACACTTGATTCGCACGAATCCGTTGAGAAATGGCCGAGATACGCCGTGTTACACTTGCGGACGATGAAATCTTGCTAGTTCTCGCGTTTTGCAAGCGCGACACACGATGCACCGCGTTTCGTTCGATTCGTTCAAGAACTCTCGTATCTCGGACATCCGCGAGTTTTTCGACTCGAAAACGTGCTCCCCGTGCGTTTTAGACGCTAAAAACGCGTATGACACTTGATTCGCACCAATCCGTTGAGAAATGGCCGAGATACGCCGTGTCACACTTGCGGACGATGAAATCTTGCTAGTTCTCGCGTTTTGCAAGCGCGACACACGATGCACCGCGTTTCGTTCGATTCGTTCAAGAACTCTCGTATCTCGGACATCCGCGAGTTTTTCGCGTCGAAAACGTGCTCCCCGTGCGTTTTAGACGCTAAAAACGCGTATGACACTTGATTCGCACGAATCCGTTGAGAAATGGCCGAGATACGCCGTGTTACACTTGCGGACGATGAAATCTTGCTAGTTCTCGCGTTTTGCAAGCGCGACACACGATGCACCGCGTTTCGTTCGATTCGTTCAAGAACTCTCGTATCTCGGACATCCGCAAGTTTTTCGCGTCGAAAACGTGCTCCCCGTGCGTTTTAGACGCTAAAAACGCGTATGACACTTGATTCGCACGAATCCGTTGAGAAATGGCCGAGATACGCCGTGTTACACTTGCGGACGATGAAATCTTGCTAGTTCTCGCGTTTTGCAAGCGCGACACACGATGCACCGCGTTTCGTTCGATTCGTTCAAGAACTCTCGTATCTCGGACATACGCGAGTTTTTCGCGTCGAAAACGTGCTCCCCGTGCGTTTTAGACGCTAAAAACGCGTATGACACTTGATTCGCACGAATCCGTTGAGAAATGGCCGAGATACGCCGTGTTACACTTGCGGACGATGAAATCTTGCTAGTTCTCGCGTTTTGCAAGCGCGACACACGATGCACCGCGTTTCGTTCGATTCGTTCAAGAACTCTCGTATCTCGGACATCCGCGAGTTTTTCGCGTCGAAAACGTGCTCCCCGTGCGTTTTAGACGCTAAAAACGCGTATGACACTTGATTCGCACGAATCCGTTGAGAAATGGCCGAGATACGCCGTGTTACACTTGCGGACGATGAAATCTTGCTAGTTCTCGCGTTTTGCAAACGCGACACACGATGCACCGCGTTTCGTTCGATTCGTTCAAGAACTCTCGTATCTCGGACATCCGCGAGTTTTTCGCGTCGAAAACGTGCTCCCCGTGCGTTTTAGACGCTAAAAACGCGTATGACACTTGATTCGCACGAATCCGTTGAGAAATGGCCGAGATACGCCGTGTTACACTTGCGGACGATGAAATCTTGCTAGTTCTCGCGTTTTGCAAGCGCGCCACACGATGCACCGCGTTTCGTTCGATTCGTTCAAGAACTCTCGTATCTCGGACATCCGCGAGTTTTTCGCGTCGAAAATGTGCTCCCCGTGCGTTTTAGACGCCAAAAACGCGTATGACACTTGATTCGCACGAATCCGTTGAGAAATGGCCGAGATACGCCGTGTTACACTTGCGGACGATGAAATCTTGCTAGTTCTCGCGTTTTGCAAGCGCGACACACGATGCACCGCGTTTCGTTCGATTCGTTCAAGAACTCTCGTATCTCGGACATCCGCGAGTTTTTCGCGTCGAAAACGTGCTCCCCGTGCGTTTTAGACGCTAAAAACGCGTATGACACTTGATTCGCACGAATCCGTTGAGAAATGGCCGAGATACGCCGTGTTACACTTGCGGACGATGAAATCTTGCTAGTTCTCGCGTTTTGCAAGCGCGACACACGATGCACCGCGTTTCGTTCGATTCGTTCAAGAACTCTCGTATCTCGGACATCCGCGAGTTTTTCGCGTCGAAAACGTGCTCCCCGTGCGTTTTAGACGCTAAAAACGCGTATGACACTTGATTCGCACGAATCCGTTGAGAAATGGCCGAGATACGCCGTGTTACACTTGCGGACGATGAAATCTTGCTAGTTCTCGCGTTTTGCAAGCGCGACACACGATGCACCGCGTTTCGTTCGATTCGTTCAAGAACTCTCGTATCTCGGACATCCGCGAGTTTTTCGCGTCGAAAACGTGCTCCCCGTGCGTTTTAGACGCTAAAAACGCGTATGACACTTGATTCGCACGAATCCGTTGAGAAATGGCCGAGATACGCCGTGTTACACTTGCGGACGATGAAATCTTGCTAGTTCTCGCGTTTTGCAAGCGCGCCACACGATGCACCGCGTTTCGTTCGATTCGTTCAAGAACTCTCGTATCTCGGACATCCGCGAGTTTTTCGCGTCGAAAACGTGCTCCCCGTGCGTTTTAGACGCCAAAAACGCGAATGACACTTGATTCGCACGAATCCGTTGAGAAATGGCCGAGATACGCCGTGTTACACTTGCGGACGATGAAATCTTGCTAGTTCTCGCGTTTTGCAAGCGCGACACACGATGCACCGCGTTTCGTTCGATTCGTTCAAGAACTCTCGTATCTCGGACATCCGCGAGTTTTTCGCGTCGAAAACGTGCTCCCCGTGCGTTTTAGACGCTAAAAACGCGTATGACACTTGATTCGCACGAATCCGTTGAGAAATGGCCGAGATACGCCGTGTTACACTTGCGGACGATGAAATCTTGCTAGTTCTCGCGTTTTGCAAGCGCGACACACGATGCACCGCGTTTCGTTCGATTCGTTCAAGAACTCTCGTATCTCGGACATCCGCGAGTTTTTCGCGTCGAAAACGTGCTCCCCGTGCGTTTTAGACGCTAAAAACGCGAATGACACTTGATTCGCACGAATCCGTTGAGAAATGGCCGAGATACGCCGTGTTACACTTGCGGACGATGAAATCTTGCTAGTTCTCGCGTTTTGCAAGCGCGACACACGATGCACCGCGTTTCGTTCGATTCGTTCAAGAACTCTCGTATCTCGGACATCCGTGAGTTTTCCGCGTCAAAAACGTGCTCCCCGTGCGTTTTAGACGCTAAAAACGCGTATGACACTTGATTCGCACGAATCCGTTGAGAAATGGCCGAGACACGCCGTGTTACACTTGCGGACAATGAAATCTTGCTAGTTCTCGCGTTTTGCAAGCGCGACACACGATGCACCGCGTTTCGTTCGATTCGTTCAAGAACTCTCGTATCTCGGACATCCGCGAGTTTTTCGCGTCGAAAACGTGCTCCCCGTGCGTTTTAGACGCTAAAAACGCGTATGACACTTGATTCGCACGAATCCGTTGAGAAATGGCCGGGATACGCCGTGTTACACTTGCGGACGATGAAATCTTGCTAGTTCTCGCGTTTTGCAAGCGCGACACACGATGCACCGCGTTTCGTTCGATTCGTTCAGGAACTCTCGTATCTCGGACATCCGCGAGTTTTTCGCGTCGAAAACGTGCTCCCCGTGCGTTTTAGACGCTAAAAACGCGTATGACACTTGATTCGCACGAATCCGTTGAGAAATGGCCGAGATACGCCGTGTTACACTTGCGGACGATGAAATCTTGCTAGTTCTCGCGTTTTGCAAGCGCGACACACGATGCACCGCGTTTCGTTCGATTCGTTCAAGAACTCTCGTATCTCGGACATCCGCGAGTTTTTCGCGTCGAAAACGTGCTCCCGGTGCGTTTTAGACGCTAAAAACGCGTATGACACTTGATTCGCACGAATCCGTTGAGAAATGGCCGAGATACGCCGTGTTACACTTGCGGACGATGAAATCTTGCTAGTTCTCGCGTTTTGCAAGCGCGACCCACGATGCACCGCGTTTCGTTCGATTCGTTCAAGAACTCTCGTATCTCGGACATCCGCGAGTTTTTCACGTCGAAAACGTGCTCACCGTGCGTTTTAGACGCTAACAACGCGTATGACACTTGATTCGCACGAATCCGTTGAGACATGGCTGAGATACGCCGTGTTACACTTGCGGACGATGAAATCTTGCTAGTTCTCGCGTTTTGCAAGCGCGACACACGATGCACCGCGTTTCGTTCGATTCGTTCAAGAACTCTCGTATCTCGGACATCCGTGAGTTTTCCGCGTCAAAAACGTGCTCCCCGTGCGTTTTAGACGCTAAAAACGCGTATGACACTTGATTCGCACGAATCCGTTGAGAAATGGCCGAGACACGCCGTGTTACACTTGCGGACGATGAAATCTTGCTAGTTCTCGCGTTTTGCAAGCGCGACACACGATGCACCGCGTTTCGTTCGATTCGTTCAAGAACTCTCGTATCTCGGACATCCGCGAGTTTTTCGCGTCGAAAACGTGCTCCCCGTGCGTTTTAGACGCTAAAAACGCGTATGACACTTGATTCGCACGAATCCTTTGAGAAATGGCCGAGATACGCCGTGTTACACTTGCGGACGATGAAATCTTGCTAGTTCTCGCGTTTTGCAAGCACGACACACGATGCACCGCGTTTCGTTCGATTCGTTCAAGAACTCTCGTATCTCGGACATCCGCGAGTTTTTCGCGTCGAAAACGTGCTCCCCGTGCGTTTTAGACGCTAAAAACGCGTAAGACACTTGATTCGCACGAATCCGTTGAGAAATGGCCGAGATACGCCGTGTTACACTTGCGGACGATGAAATCTTGCTAGTTCTCGCGTTTTGCAAGCGCGACACACGATGCACCGCGTTTCGTTCGATTCGTTCAAGAACTCTCGTATCTCGGACATCCGCGAGTTTTTCGCGTCGAAAACGTGCTCCCGGTGCGTTTTAGACGCTAAAAACGCGTATGACACTTGATTCGCACGAATCCGTTGAGAAATGGCCGAGATACGCCGTGTTACACTTGCGGACGATGAAATCTTGCTAGTTCTCGCGTTTTGCAAGCGCGACCCACGATGCACCGCGTTTCGTTCGATTCGTTCAAGAACTCTCGTATCTCGGACATCCGCGAGTTTTTCACGTCGAAAACGTGCTCCCCGTGCGTTTTAGACGCTAACAACGCGTATGACACTTGATTCGCACGAATCCGTTGAGACATGGCCGAGATACGCCGTGTTACACTTGCGGACGATGAAATCTTGCTAGTTCTCGCGTTTTGCAAGCGCGACACACGATGCACCGCGTTTCGTTCGATTCGTTCAAGAACTCTCGTATCTCGGACATCCGCGAGTGTATCGCGTCGAAAACATGCTCCCCGTGCGTTTTAGACGCTAAAAACGCGTATGACACTTGATTCGCACGAATCCGTTGAGAAATGGCCGAGATACGCCGTGTTACACTTGCGGACGATGAAATCTTGCTAGTTCTCGCGTTTTGCAAGCGCGACACACGATGCACCGCGTCTCGTTCGATTCGTTCAAGAACTCTCGCATCTCGGACATCCGCGAGTTTTTCGCGTCGAAAACGTGCTCCCCGTGCGTTTTAGACGCTAAAAACGCGTAGACACTTGATTCGCACGAATCCGTTGAGAATTGGCCGAGATACGCCGTGTTACACTTGCGGACGATGAAATCTTGCTAGTTCTCGCGTTTTGCAAGCGCGACACACAATGCACCGCGTTTCGTTCGATTCGTTCAAGAACTCTCGTATCTCGGACATCCGCGAGTTTTTCGCGTCGAAACGTGCTCCCCGTGCGTTTTAGACGCTAAAAACGCGTATGACACTTGATTCGCACGAATCCGTTGAGAAATGGCCGAGATACGCCGTGTTACACTTGCGGACGATGAAATCTTGCTAGTTCTCGCGTTTTGCAAGCGCGACACACGATGCACCGCGTTTCGTTCGATTCGTTCAAGAACTCTCGTATCTCGGACATCCGCGAGTTTTTCGCGTCGAAAACGTGCTCCCCGTGCGTTTTAGACGATAAAAACGCGTATGACACTTGATTCGCACGAATCCGTTGAGAAATGGCCGAGATACGCCGTGTTACACTTGCGGACGATGAAATCTTGCTAGTTCTCGCGTTTTGCAAGCGCGACACACGATCCACCGCGTTTCGTTCGATTCGTTCAAGAACTCTCGTATCTCGGACATCCGCGAGTTTTTCGCGTCGAAAACGCGCTCCCCGTGCGTTTTAGACGCTAAAAACGCGTATGAAACTTGATTCGCACGAATCCGTTGAGAAATGGCCGAGATACGCCGTGTTACACTTGCGGACGATGAAATCTTGCTAGTTCTCGCGTTTTGCAAGCGCGACACACGATGCACCGCGTTTCGTTCGATTCGTTCAAGAACTCTCGTATCTCGGACATCCGCCAGTTTTTCGCGTCGAAAACGTGCTCCCCGTGCGTTTTAGACGCTAAAAACGCGTATGACACTTGATTCGCACGAATACGTTGAGAAATGGCCGAGCTACGCCGTGTTACACTTACGGACGATGAAATCTTGCTAGTTCTCGCGTTTTGCAAGCGCGACACACGATGCACCGCGTTTCGTTCGATTCGTTCAAGAACTCTCGTATCTCGGACATCCGCGAGTTTTTCGCGTCGAAAACGTGCTCCCCGTGCGTTTTAGACGCTAAAAACGCGTATGAAACTTGATTCGCACGAATCCGTTGAGAAATGGCCGAGATACGCCGTGTTACACTTGCGGACGATGAAATCTTGCTAGTTCTCGCGTTTTGCAAGCGCGACACACGATGCACCGCGTTTCGTTCGATTCGTTCAAGAACTCTCGTATCTCGGACATCCGCGAGTTTTTCGCGTCGAAAACGTGCTGCCCGTGCGTTTTAGACGCTAAAAACGCGAATGACACTTGATTCGCACGAATCCGTTGAGAAATGGCCGAGATACGCCGTGTTACACTTGCGGACGATGAAATCTTGCTAGTTCTCGCGTTTTGCAAGCGCGACACACGATGCACCGCGTTTCGTTCGATTCGTTCAAGAACTCTCGTATCTCGGACATCCGTGAGTTTTCCGCGTCAAAAACGTGCTCCCCGTGCGTTTTAGACGCTAAAAACGCGTATGACACTTGATTCGCACGAATCCGTTGAGAAATGGCCGAGACACGCCGTGTTACACTTGCGGACGATGAAATCTTGCTAGTTCTCGCGTTTTGCAAGCGCGACACACGATGCACCGCGTTTCGTTCGATTCGTTCAAGAACTCTCGTATCTCGGACATCCGCGAGTTTTTCGCGTCGAAAACGTGCTCCCCGTGCGTTTTAGACGATAAAAACGCGTATGACACTTGATTCGCACGAATCCGTTGAGAAATGGCCGAGATACGCCGTGTTACACTTGCGGACGATGAAATCTTGCTAGTTCTCGCGTTTTGCAAGCGCGACACACGATCCACCGCGTTTCGTTCGATTCGTTCAAGAACTCTCGTATCTCGGACATCCGCGAGTTTTTCGCGTCGAAAACGTGCTCCCCGTGCGTTTTAGACGCTAAAAACGCGTATGAAACTTGATTCGCACGAATCCGTTGAGAAATGGCCGAGATACGCCGTGTTACACTTGCGGACGATGAAATCTTGCTAGTTCTCGCGTTTTGCAAGCGCGACACACGATGCACCGCGTTTCGTTCGATTCGTTCAAGAACTCTCGTATCTCGGACATCCGCGAGTTTTTCGCGTCGAAAACGTGCTCCCCGTGCGTTTTAGACGCTAAAAACGCGTATGACACTTGATTCGCACGAATCCGTTGAGAAATGGCCGAGATACGCCGTGTTACACTTGCGGACGATGAAATCTTGCTAGTTCTCGCGTTTTGCAAGCGCGACACACGATGCACCGCGTTTCGTTCGATTCGTTCAAGAACTCTCGTATCTCGGACATACGCGAGTTTTTCGCGTCGAAAACGTGCTCCCCGTGCGTTTTAGACGCTAAAAACGCGTATGACACTTGATTCGCACGAATCCGTTGAGAAATGGCCGAGATACGCCGTGTTACACTTGCGGACGATGAAATCTTGCTAGTTCTCGCGTTTTGCAAGCGCGACACACGATGCACCGCGTTTCGTTCGATTCGTTCAAGAACTCTCGTATCTCGGACATCCGCGAGTTTTTCGCGTCGAAAACGTGCTCCCCGTGCGTTTTAGACGCTAAAAACGCGTATGACACTTGATTCGCACGAATCCGTTGAGAAATGGCCGAGATACGCCGTGTTACACTTGCGGACGATGAAATCTTGCTAGTTCTCGCGTTTTGCAAACGCGACACACGATGCACCGCGTTTCGTTCGATTCGTTCAAGAACTCTCGTATCTCGGACATCCGCGAGTTTTTCGCGTCGAAAACGTGCTCCCCGTGCGTTTTAGACGCTAAAAACGCGTATGACACTTGATTCGCACGAATCCGTTGAGAAATGGCCGAGATACGCCGTGTTACACTTGCGGACGATGAAATCTTGCTAGTTCTCGTGTTTTGCAAGCGCGACACACGATGCACCGCGTTTCGTCCGATTCGTTCAAGAACTCTCGTATCTCGGACATCCGCGAGTTTTTCGCGTCGAAAACGTGCTCCCCGTACGTTTTAGACGCTAAAGACGCGTATGACACTTGATTCGCACGAATCCGTTGGGAAATGGCCGAGATACGCCGTGTTACACTTGCGGACGATGAAATCTTGCTAGTTCTCGCGTTTTGCAAGCGCGACACACGATGCACCGCGTTTCGTTCGATTCGTTCAAGAACTCTCGTATCTCGGACATCCGCGAGTTTTTCGCGTCGAAAACGTGCTCCCCGTGCGTTTTAGACGCTAAAAACGCGTATGACACTTGATTCGCACGAATCCGTTGAGAAATGGCCGAGATACGCCGTGTTACACTTGCGGACGATGAAATCTTGCTAGTTCTCGCGTTTTGCAAGCGCGACACACGATGCACCGCGTTTCGTTCGATTCGTTCAAGAACTCTCGTATCTCGGACATACGCGAGTTTTTCGCGTCGAAAACGTGCTCCCCGTGCGTTTTAGACGCTAAAAACGCGTATGACACTTGATTCGCACGAATCCGTTGAGAAATGGCCGAGATACGCCGTGTTACACTTGCGGACGATGAAATCTTGCTAGTTCTCGCGTTTTGCAAGCGCGACACACGATGCACCGCGTTTCGTTCGATTCGTTCAAGAACTCTCGTATCTCGGACATCCGCGAGTTTTTCGCGTCGAAAACGTGCTCCCCGTGCGTTTTAGACGCTAAAAACGCGTATGACACTTGATTCGCACGAATCCGTTGAGAAATGGCCGAGATACGCCGTGTTACACTTGCGGACGATGAAATCTTGCTAGTTCTCGCGTTTTGCAAACGCGACACACGATGCACCGCGTTTCGTTCGATTCGTTCAAGAACTCTCGTATCTCGGACATCCGCGAGTTTTTCGCGTCGAAAACGTGCTCCCCGTGCGTTTTAGACGCTAAAAACGCGTATGACACTTGATTCGCACGAATCCGTTGAGAAATGGCCGAGATACGCCGTGTTACACTTGCGGACGATGAAATCTTGCTAGTTCTCGCGTTTTGCAAGCGCGACACACGATGCACCGCGTTTCGTTCGATTCGTTCAAGAACTCTCGTATCTCGGACATCCGCGAGTTTTTCGCGTCGAAAACGTGCTCCCCGTGCGTTTTAGACGCTAAAAACGCGTATGACACTTGATTCGCACGAATCCGTTGAGAAATGGCCGAGATACGCCGTGTTACACTTGCGGACGATGAAATCTTGCTAGTTCTCGCGTTTTGCAAGCGCGACACACGATGCACCGCGTTTCGTTCGATTCGTTCAAGAACTCTCGTATCTCGGACATCCGCAAGTTTTTCGCGTCGAAAACGTGCTCCCCGTGCGTTTTAGACGCTAAAAACGCGTATGACACTTGATTCGCACGAATCCGTTGAGAAATGGCCGAGATACGCCGTGTTACACTTGCGGACGATGAAATCTTGCTAGTTCTCGCGTTTTGCAAGCGCGACACACGATGCACCGCGTTTCGTTCGATTCGTTCAAGAACTCTCGTATCTCGGACATCCGCGAGTTTTTCGCGTCGAAAACGTGCTCCCCGTGCGTTTTAGACGCTAAAAACGCGTATGACACTTGATTCGCACGAATCCGTTGAGAAATGGCCGAGATACGCCGTGTTACACTTGCGGACGATTAAATCTTGCTAGTTCTCGCGTTTTGCAAGCGCGACACACGATGCACCGCGTTTCGTTCGATTCGTTCAAGAACTCTCGTATCTCGGACATCCGCGAGTTTTTCGCGTCGAAAACGTGCTCCCCGTGCGTTTTAGACGCCAAAAACGCGTATGACACTTGATTCGCACGAATCCGTTGAGAAATGGCCGAGATACGCCGTGTTACACTTGCGGACGATGAAATCTTGCTAGTTCTCGCGTTTTGCAAGCGCAACACACGATGCACCGCGTTTCGTTCGATTCGTTCAAGAACTCTCGTATCTCGGACATCCGCGAGTTTTTCGCGTCGAAAACGTGCTCCCCGTGCGTTTTAGACGCTAAAAACGCGTATGACACTTGATTCGCACGAATCCGTTGAGAAATGGCCGAGATACGCCGTGTTACACTTGCGGACGATGAAATCTTGCTAGTTCTCGCGTTTTGCAAGCGCGCCACACGATGCACCGCGTTTCGTTCGATTCGTTCAAGAACTCTCGTATCTCGGACATCCGCGAGTTTTTCGCGTCGAAAACGTGCTCCCCGTGCGTTTTAGACGCTAAAAACGCGTATGACACTTGATTCGCACGAATCCGTTGAGAAATGGCCGAGATACGCCGTGTTACACTTGCGGACGATGAAATCTTGCTAGTTCTCGCGTTTTGCAAGCGCGACACACGATGCACCGCGTTTCGTTCGATTCGTTCAAGAACTCTCGTATCTCGGACATCCGCGAGTTTTTCGCGTCGAAAACGTGCTCCCCGTGCGTTTTAGACGCTAAAAACGCGTATGACACTTGATTCGCACGAATCCGTTGAGAAATGGCCGAGATACGCCGTGTTACACTTGCGGACGATGAAATCTTGCTAGTTCTCGCGTTTTGCAAGCGCGACACACGATGCACCGCGTTTCGTTCGATTCGTTCAAGAACTCTCGTATCTCGGACATCCGCGAGTTTTTCGCGTCGAAAACGTGCTCTCCGTGCGTTTTAGACGCTAAAAAGGCGTATGACACTTGATTCGCACGAATCCGTTGAGCAATGGCCGAGATACGCCGTGTTACACTTGCGGACGATGAAATCTTGCTAGTTCTCGCGTTTTGCAAGCGCGACACACGATGCACCGCGTTTCGTTCGATTCGTTCAAGAACTCTCGTATCTCGGACATCCGCGAGTTTTTCGCGTGGAAAACGTGCTCCCCGTGCGTCTTAGACGCTAAAAACGCGTATGACACTTGATTCGCACGAATCCGTTGAGAAATGGCCGAGATACGCCGTGTTACACTTGCGGACGATGAAATCTTGCTAGTTCTCGCGGTTTGCAAGCGCGACACACGATGCACCGCGTTTCGTTCGATTCGTTCAAGAACTCTCGTATCTCGGACATCCGCGAGTTTTTCGCGTCGAAAACGTGCTCTCCGTGCGTTTTAGACGCTAAAAAGGCGTATGACACTTGATTCGCACGAATCCGTTGAGAAATGGCCGAGATACGCCGTGTTACACTTGCGGACGATGAAATCTTGCTAGTTCTCGCGTTTTGCAAGCGCGACACACGATGCACCGCGTTTCGTTCGATTCGTTCAAGAACTCTCGTATCTCGGACATCCGCGAGTTTTTCGCGTGGAAAACGTGCTCCCCGTGCGTTTTAGACGCTAAAAACGCGTATGACACTTGATTCGCACAAATCCGTTGAGAAATGGCCGAGATACGCCGTGTTACACTTGCGGACGATGAAATCTTGCTAGTTCTCGCGTTTTGCAAGCGCGACACACGATGCACCGCGTTTCGTTCGATTCGTTCAAGAACTCTCGTATCTCGGACATCCGCGAGTTTTTCGCGTCGAAAACGTGCTCCCCGTGCGTTTTAGACGCTAAAAACGCGTATGACACTTGATTCGCACGAATCCGTTGAGAAATGGCCGAGATACGCCGTGTTACACTTGCGGACGATGAAATCTTGCTAGTTCTCGCGTTTTGCAAGCGCGACACACGATGCACCGCGTTTCGTTCGATTCGTTCAAGAACTCTCGTATCTCGGACATCCGTGAGTTTTTCGCGTTGAAAACGTGCTCCCCGTGCGTTTTAGACGCTAAAAACGCGTATGACACTTGATTCGCACGAATCCGTTGAGAAATGGCCGAGATACGCCGTGTTACACTTGCGGACGATGAAATCTTGCTAGTTCTCGCGTTTTGCAAGCGCGACACACGATGCACCGCGTTTCGTTCGATTCGTTCAAGAACTCTCGTATCTCGGACATCCGCGAGTTTTTCGCGTCGAAAACGTGCTCTCCGTGCGTTTTAGACGCTAAAAAGGCGTATGACACTTGATTCGCACGAATCCGTTGAGAAATGGCCGAGATACGCCGTGTTACACTTGCGGACGATGAAATCTTGCTAGTTCTCGCGTTTTGCAAGCGCGACACACGATGCACCGCGTTTCGTTCGATTCGTTCAAGAACTCTCGTATCTCGGACATCCGCGAGTTTTTCGCGTCGAAAACGTGCTCTCCGTGCGTTTTAGACGCTAAAAAGGCGTATGACACTTGATTCGCACGAATCCGTTGAGAAATGGCCGAGATACGCCGTGTTACACTTGCGGACGATGAAATCTTGCTAGTTCTCGCGTTTTGCAAGCGCGACACACGATGCACCGCGTTTCGTTCGATTCGTTCAAGAACTCTCGTATCTCGGACATCCGCGAGTTTTTCGCGTGGAAAACGTGCTCCCCGTGCGTTTTAGACGCTAAAAACGCGTATGACACTTGATTCGCACGAATCCGTTGAGAAATGGCCGAGATACGCCGCGTTACACTTGCGGACGATGAAATCTTGCTAGTTCTCGCGGTTTGCAAGCGCGACACACGATGCACCGCGTTTCGTTCGATTCGTTCAAGAACTCTCGTATCTCGGACATCCGCGAGTTTTTCGCGTCGAAAACGTGCTCTCCGTGCGTTTTAGACGCTAAAAAGGCGTATGACACTTGATTCGCACGAATCCGTTGAGAAATGGCCGAGATACGCCGTGTTGCACTTGCGGACGATGAAATCTTGCTAGTTCTCGCGTTTTGCAAGCGCGACACACGATGCACCGCGTTTCGTTCGATTCGTTCAAGAACTCTCGTATCTCGGACATCCGCGAGTTTTTCGCGTGGAAAACGTGCTCCCCGTGCGTTTTAGACGCTAAAAACGCGTATGACACTTGATTCGCACGAATCCGTTGAGAAATGGCCGAGATACGCCGTGTTACACTTGCGGACGATGAAATCTTGCTAGTTCTCGCGGTTTGCAAGCGCGACACACGATGCACCGCGTTTCGTTCGATTCGTTCAAGAACTCTCGTATCTCGGACATCCGCGAGTTTTTCGCGTCGAAAACGTGCTCCCCGTGCGTTTTAGACGCTAAAAACGCGTATGACACTTGATTCGCACAAATCCGTTGAGAAATGGCCGAGATACGCCGTGTTACACTTGCGGACGATGAAATCTTGCTAGTTCTCGCGTTTTGCAAGCGCGACACATGATGCACCGCGTTTCGTTCGATTCGTTCAAGAACTCTCGTATCTCGGACATCCGCGAGTTTTTCGCGTCGAAAACGTGCTCCCCGTGCGTTTTAGACGCTAAAAACGCGTATGACACTTGATTCGCACGAATCCGTTGAGAAATGGCCGAGATACGCCGTGTTACACTTGCGGACGATGAAATCTTGCTAGTTCTCGCGTTTTGCAAGCGCGACACACGATGCACCGCGTTTCGTTCGATTCGTTCAAGAACTCTCGTATCTCGGACATCCGCGAGTTTTTCGCGTGGAAAACGTGCTCCCCGTGCGTTTTAGACGCTAAAAACGCGTATGACACTTGATTCGCACGAATCCGTTGAGAAATGGCCGAGATACGCCGTGTTACACTTGCGGACGATGAAATCTTGCTAGTTCTCGCGGTTTGCAAGCGCGACACACGATGCACCGCGTTTCGTTCGATTCGTTCAAGAACTCTCGTATCTCGGACATCCGCGAGTTTTTCGCGTCGAAAACGTGCTCCCCGTGCGTTTTAGACGCTAAAAACGCGTATGACACTTGATTCGCACAAATCCGTTGAGAAATGGCCGAGATACGCCGTGTTACACTTGCGGACGATGAAATCTTGCTAGTTCTCGCGTTTTGCAAGCGCGACACACGATGCACCGCGTTTCGTTCGATTCGTTCAAGAACTCTCGTATCTCGGACATCCGCGAGTTTTTCGCGTCGAAAACGTGCTCCCCGTGCGTTTTAGACGCTAAAAACGCGTATGACACTTGATTCGCACGAATCCGTTGAGAAATGGCCGAGATACGCCGTGTTACACTTGCGGACGATGAAATCTTGCTAGTTCTCGCGTTTTGCAAGCGCGACACACGATGCACCGCGTTTCGTTCGATTCGTTCAAGAACTCTCGTATCTCGGACATCCGCGAGTTTTTCGCGTCGAAAACGTGCTCCCCGTGCGTTTTAGACGCTAAAAACGCGTATGACACTTGATTCGCACAAATCCGTTGAGAAATGGCCGAGATACGCCGTGTTACACTTGCGGACGATGAAATCTTGCTAGTTCTCGCGTTTTGCAAGCGCGACACACGATGCACCGCGTTTCGTTCGATTCGTTCAAGAACTCTCGTATCTCGGACATCCGCGAGTTTTTCGCGTCGAAAACGTGCTCCCCGTGCGATTTAGACGCTAAAAACGCGTATGACACTTGATTCGCACGAATCCGTTGAGAAATGGCCGAGATACGCCGTGTTACACTTGCGGACGATGAAATCTTGCTAGTTCTCGCGTTTTGCAAGCGCGACACACGATGCACCGCGTTTCGTTCGATTCGTTCAAGAACTCTCGTATCTCGGACATCCGTGAGTTTTTCGCGTTGAAAACGTGCTCCCCGTGCGTTTTAGACGCTAAAAACGCGTATGACACTTGATTCGCACGAATCCGTTGAGAAATGGCCGAGATACGCCGTGTTACACTTGCGGACGATGAAATCTTGCTAGTTCTCGCGTTTTGCAAGCGCGACACACGATGCACCGCGTTTCGTTCGATTCGTTCAAGAACTCTCGTATCTCGGACATCCGCGAGTTTTTCGCGTCGAAAACGTGCTCTCCGTGCGTTTTAGACGCTAAAAAGGCGTATGACACTTGATTCGCACGAATCCGTTGAGAAATGGCCGAGATACGCCGTGTTACACTTGCGGACGATGAAATCTTGCTAGTTCTCGCGTTTTGCAAGCGCGACACACGATGCACCGCGTTTCGTTCGATTCGTTCAAGAACTCTCGTATCTCGGACATCCGCGAGTTTTTCGCGTGGAAAACGTGCTCCCCGTGCGTTTTAGACGCTAAAAACGCGTATGACACTTGATTCGCACGAATCCGTTGAGAAATGGCCGAGATACGCCGTGTTACACTTGCGGACGATGAAATCTTGCTAGTTCTCGCGGTTTGCAAGCGCGACACACGATGCACCGCGTTTCGTTCGATTCGTTCAAGAACTCTCGTATCTCGGACATCCGCGAGTTTTTCGCGTCGAAAACGTGCTCCCCGTGCGTTTTAGACGCTAAAAACGCGTATGACACTTGATTCGCACGAATCCGTTGAGAAATGGCCGAGATACGCCGTGTTACACTTGCGGACGATGAAATCTTGCTAGTTCTCGCGTTTTGCAAGCGCGACACACGATGCACCGCGTTTCGTTCGATTCGTTCAAGAACTCTCGTATCTCGGACATCCGCGAGTTTTTCGCGTCGAAAACGTGCTCCCCGTGCGTTTTAGACGCTAAAAACGCGTATGACACTTGATTCGCACAAATCCGTTGAGAAATGGCCGAGATACGCCGTGTTACACTTGCGGACGATGAAATCTTGCTAGATCTCGCGTTTTGCAAGCGCGACACACGATGCACCGCGTTTCGTTCGATTCGTTCAAGAACTCTCGTATCTCGGACATCCGCGAGTGTTTCGCCTCGAAAACGTGCTCCCCGTGCGTTTTAGACGCTAGAAACGCGTATGACACTTGATTCGCACGAATCCGTTGAGAAATGGCCGAGATACGCCGTGTTACACTTGCGGACGATGAAATCTTGCTAGTTCTCGCGTTTTGCAAGCGCGACACACGATGCACCGCGTTTCGTTCGATTCGTTCAAGAACTCTCGTATCTCGGACATCCGCGAGTTTTTCGCGTCGAAAACGTGCTCCCCGTGCGTTTTAGACGCTAAAAACGCGTATGACACTTGATTCGCACAAATCCGTTGAGAAATGGCCGAGATACGCCGTGTTACACTTGCGGACGATGAAATCTTGCTAGATCTCGCGTTTTGCAAGCGCGACACACGATGCACCGCGTTTCGTTCGATTCGTTCAAGAACTCTCGTATCTCGGACATCCGCGAGTGTTTCGCCTCGAAAACGTGCTCCCCGTGCGTTTTAGACGCTAGAAACGCGTATGACACTTGATTCGCACGAATCCGTTGAGAAATGGCCAAGATACGCCGTGTTACACTTGCGGACGATGAAATCTTGCTAGTTCTCGCGTTTTGCAAGCGCGACACACGATGCACCGCGTTTCGTTCGATTCGTTCAAGAACTCTCGTATCTCGGACATCCGCGAGTTTTTCGCGTGGAAAACGTGCTCCCCGTGCGTTTTAGACGCTAAAAACGCGTATGACACTTGATTCGCACGAATCCGTTGAGAAATGGCCGAGATACGCCGTGTTACACTTGCGGACGATGAAATCTTGCTAGTTCTCGCGGTTTGCAAGCGCGACACACGATGCACCACGTTTCGTTCGATTCGTTCAAGAACTCTCGTATCTCGGACATCCGCGAGTTTTTCGCGTCGAAAACGTGCTCCCCGTGCGTTTTAGACGCTAAAAACGCGTATGACACTTGATTCGCACGAATCCGTTGAGAAATGGCCGAGATACGCCGTGTTACACTTGCGGACGATGAAATCTTGCTAGTTCTCGCGTTTTGCAAGCGCGACACACGATGCACCGCGTTTCGTTCGATTCGTTCAAGAACTCTCGTATCTCGGACATCCGCGAGTTTTTCGCGTGGAAAACGTGCTCCCCGTGCGTTTTAGACGCTAAAAACGCGTATGACACTTGATTCGCACGAATCCGTTGAGAAATGGCCGAGATACGCCGTGTTACACTTGCGGACGATGAAATCTTGCTAGTTCTCGCGTTTTGCAAGCGCGACACACGATGCACCGCGTTTCGTTCGATTCGTTCAAGAACTCTCGTATCTCGGACATCCGCGAGTTTTTCGCGTCGAAAACGTGCTCCCCGTGCGTTTTAGACGCTAAAAACGCGTATGACACTTGATTCGCACAAATCCGTTGAGAAATGGCCGAGATACGCCGTGTTACACTTGCGGACGATGAAATCTTGCTAGTTCTCGCGTTTTGCAAGCGCGACACACGATGCACCGCGTTTCGTTCGATTCGTTCAAGAACTCTCGTATCTCGGACATCCGCGAGTTTTCGCGTCGAAAACGTGCTCCCCGTGGGTTTTAGACGCTAAAAACGCGTATGACACTTGATTCGCACGAATCCGTTGAGAAATGGCCGAGATACGCCGTGTTACACTTGCGGACGATGAAATCTTGCTAGTTCTCGCGTTTTGCAAGCGCGACACACGATGCACCGCGTTTCGTTCGATTCGTTGAAGAACTCTCGTATCTCGGACATCCGTGAGTTTTTCGCGTTGAAAACGTGCTCCCCGTGCGTTTTAGACGCTAAAAACGCGTATGACACTTGATTCGCACGAATCCGTTGAGAAATGGCCGAGATACGCCGTGTTACACTTGCGGACGATGAAATCTTGCTAGTTCTCGCGTTTTGCAAGCGCGACACACGATGCACCGCGTTTCGTTCGATTCGTTCAAGAACTCTCGTATCTCGGACATCCGCGAGTTTTTCGCGTCGAAAACGTGCTCTCCGTGCGTTTTAGACGCTAAAAAGGCGTATGACACTTGATTCGCACGAATCCGTTGAGAAATGGCCGAGATACGCCGTGTTACACTTGCGGACGATGAAATCTTGCTAGTTCTCGCGTTTTGCAAGCGCGACACACGATGCACCGCGTTTCGTTCGATTCGTTCAAGAACTCTCGTATCTCGGACATCCGCGAGTTTTTCGCGTCGAAAACGTGCTCTCCGTACGTTTTAGACGCTAAAAAGGCGTATGACACTTGATTCGCACGAATCCGTTGAGAAATGGCCGAGATACGCCGTGTTACACTTGCGGACGATGAAATCTTGCTAGTTCTCGCGTTTTGCAAGCGCGACACACGATGCACCGCGTTTCGTTCGATTCGTTCAAGAACTCTCGTATCTCGGACATCCGCGAGTTTTTCGCGTGGAAAACGTGCTCCCCGTGCGTTTTAGACGCTAAAAACGCGTATGACACTTGATTCGCACGAATCCGTTGAGAAATGGCCGAGATACGCCGTGTTACACTTGCGAACGATGAAATCTTGCTAGTTCTCGCGGTTTGCAAGCGCGACACACGATGCACCACGTTTCGTTCGATTCGTTCAAGAACTCTCGTATCTCGGACATCCGCGAGTTTTTCGCGTCGAAAACGTGCTCCCCGTGCGTTTTAGACGCTAAAAACGCGTATGACACTTGATTCGCACGAATCCGTTGAGAAATGGCCGAGATACGCCGTGTTACACTTGCGGACGATGAAATCTTGCTAGTTCTCGCGTTTTGCAAGCG
Source organism: Priocnemis perturbator (assembly GCA_963942575.1). NCBI lineage: Eukaryota > Metazoa > Arthropoda > Insecta > Hymenoptera > Pompilidae > Priocnemis > Priocnemis perturbator. The sequence goes on from CAWWDK010000454.1 coordinate 51,622, forward strand.
CGACACACGATGCACCGCGTTTCGTTCGATTCGTTCAAGAACTCTCGTATCTCGGACATCCGCGAGTTTTTCGCGTCGAAAACGTGCTCCCCGTGCGTTTTAGACGCTAAAAACGCGTATGACACTTGATTCGCACAAATCCGTTGAGAAATGGCCGAGATACGCCGTGTTACACTTGCGGACGATGAAATCTTGCTAGTTCTCGTGTTTTGCAAGCGCGACACACGATGCACCGCGTTTCGTTCGATTCGTTCAAGAACTCTCGTATCTCGGACATCCGCGAGTTTTTCGCGTCGAAAACGTGCTCCCCGTGCGTTTTAGACGCTAAAAACGCGTATGACACTTGATTCGCACGAATCCGTTGAGAAATGGCCGAGATACGCCGTGTTACACTTGCGGACGATGAAATCTTGCTAGTTCTCGCGTTTTGCAAGCGCGACACACGATGCACCGCGTTTCGTTCGATTCGTTCAAGAACTCTCGTATCTCGGACATCCGTGAGTTTTTCGCGTTGAAAACGTGCTCCCCGTGCGTTTTAGACGCTAAAAACGCGTATGACACTTGATTTGCACGAATCCGTTGAGAAATGGCCGAGATACGCCGTGTTACACTTGCGGACGATGAAATCTTGCTAGTTCTCGCGTTTTGCAAGCGCGACACACGATGCACCGCGTTTCGTTCGATTCGTTCAAGAACTCTCGTATCTCGGACATCCGCGTGTTTTTCGCGTCGAAAACGTGCTCTCCGTGCGTTTTAGACGCTAAAAAGGCGTATGACACTTGATTCGCACGAATCCGTTGAGAAATGCCCGAGATACGCCGTGTTACACTTGCGGACGATGAAATCTTGCTAGTTCTCGCGTTTTGCAAGCGCGACACACGATGCACCGCGTTTCGTTCGATTCTTTCAAGAACTCTCGTATCTCGGACATCCGCGAGTTTTTCGCGTCGAAAACGTGCTCCCCGTGCGTTTTAGACGCTAAAAACGCGTATGACACTTGATTCGCACGAATCCGTTGAGAAATGGCCGAGATACGCTGTGTTACACTTGCGGACGATGAAATCTTGCTAGTTCTCGCGTTTTGCAAGCGCGACACACGATGCACCGCGTTTCGTTCGATTCGTTCAAGAACTCTCGTATCTCGGACATCCGCGAGTTTTTCGCGTCGAAAACGTGCTCCCCGTGGGTTTTAGACGCTAAAAACGCGTATGACACTTGATTCGCACGAATCCGTTGAGAAATGGCCGAGATACGCCGTGTTACACTTGCGGACGATGAAATCTTGCTAGTTCTCGCGTTTTGCAAGCGCGACACACGATGCACCGCGTTTCGTTCGATTCGTTCAAGAACTCTCGTATCTCGGACATCCGTGAGTTTTTCGCGTTGAAAACGTGCTCCCCGTGCGTTTTAGACGCTAAAAACGCGTATGACACTTGATTCGCACGAATCCGTTGAGAAATGGCCGAGATACGCCGTGTTACACTTGCGGACGATGAAATCTTGCTAGTTCTCGCGTTTTGCAAGCGCGACACACGATGCACCGCGTTTCGTTCGATTCGTTCAAGAACTCTCGTATCTCGGACATCCGCGAGTTTTTCGCGTCGAAAACGTGCTCTCCGTGCGTTTTAGACGCTAAAAAGGCGTATGACACTTGATTCGCACGAATCCGTTGAGAAATGGCCGAGATACGCTGTGTTACACTTGCGGACGATGAAATCTTGCTAGTTCTCGCGTTTTGCAAGCGCGACACACGATGCACCGCGTTTCGTTCGATTCGTTCAAGAACTCTCGTATCTCGGACATCCGCGAGTTTTTCGCGTCGAAAACGTGCTCCCCGTGGGTTTTAGACGCTAAAACGCGTATGACACTTGATTCGCACGAATCCGTTGAGAAATGGCCGAGATACGCCGTGTTACACTTGCGGACGATGAAATCTTGCTAGTTCTCGCGTTTTGCAAGCGCGACACACGATGCACCGCGTTTCGTTCGATTCGTTCAAGAACTCTCGTATCTCGGACATCCGTGAGTTTTTCGCGTTGAAAACGTGCTCCCCGTGCGTTTTAGACGCTAAAAACGCGTATGACACTTGATTCGCACGAATCCGTTGAGAAATGGCCGAGATACGCCGTGTTACACTTGCGGACGATGAAATCTTGCTAGTTCTCGCGTTTTGCAAGCGCGACACACGATGCACCGCGTTTCGTTCGATTCGTTCAAGAACTCTCGTATCTCGGACATCCGCGAGTTTTTCGCGTCGAAAACGTGCTCTCCGTGCGTTTTAGACGCTAAAAAGGCGTATGACACTTGATTCGCACGAATCCGTTGAGAAATGGCCGAGATACGCCGTGTTACACTTGCGGACGATGAAATCTTGCTAGTTCTCGCGTTTTGCAAGCGCGACACACGATGCACCGCGTTTCGTTCGATTCGTTCAAGAACTCTCGTATCTCGGACATCCGCGAGTTTTTCGCGTCGAAAACGTGCTCTCCGTACGTTTTAGACGCTAAAAAGGCGTATGACACTTGATTCGCACGAATCCGTTGAGAAATGGCCGAGATACGCCGTGTTACACTTGCGGACGATGAAATCTTGCTAGTTCTCGCGTTTTGCAAGCGCGACACACGATGCACCGCGTTTCGTTCGATTCGTTCAAGAACTCTCGTATCTCGGACATCCGCGAGTTTTTCGCGTGGAAAACGTGCTCCCCGTGCGTTTTAGACGCTAAAAACGCGTATGACACTTGATTCGCACGAATCCGTTGAGAAATGGCCGAGATACGCCGTGTTACACTTGCGGACGATGAAATCTTGCTAGTTCTCGCGGTTTGCAAGCGCGACACACGATGCACCACGTTTCGTTCGATTCGTTCAAGAACTCTCGTATCTCGGACATCCGCGAGTTTTTCGCGTCGAAAACGTGCTCCCCGTGCGTTTTAGACGCTAAAAACGCGTATGACACTTGATTCGCACGAATCCGTTGAGAAATGGCCGAGATACGCCGTGTTACACTTGCGGACGATGAAATCTTGCTAGTTCTCGCGTTTTGCAAGCGCGACACACGATGCACCGCGTTTCGTTCGATTCGTTCAAGAACTCTCGTATCTCGGACATCCGCGAGTTTTTCGCGTCGAAAACGTGCTCCCCGTGCGTTTTAGACGCTAAAAACGCGTATGACACTTGATTCGCACAAATCCGTTGAGAAATGGCCGAGATACGCCGTGTTACACTTGCGGACGATGAAATCTTGCTAGTTCTCGCGTTTTGCAAGCGCGACACACGATGCACCGCGTTTCGTTCGATTCGTTCAAGAACTCTCGTATCTCGGACATCCGCGAGTTTTTCGCGTCGAAAACGTGCTCCCCGTGCGTTTTAGACGCTAAAAACGCGTATGACACTTGATTCGCACGAATCCGTTGAGAAATGGCCGAGATACGCCGTGTTACACTTGCGGACGATGAAATCTTGCTAGTTCTCGCGTTTTGCAAGCGCGACACACGATGCACCGCGTTTCGTTCGATTCGTTCAAGAACTCTCGTATCTCGGACATCCGTGAGTTTTTCGCGTTGAAAACGTGCTCCCCGTGCGTTTTAGACGCTAAAAACGCGTATGACACTTGATTTGCACGAATCCGTTGAGAAATGGCCGAGATACGCAGTGTTACACTTGCGGACGATGAAATCTTGCTAGTTCTCGCGTTTTGCAAGCGCGACACACGATGCACCGCGTTTCGTTCGATTCGTTCAAGAACTCTCGTATCTCGGACATCCGCGAGTTTTTCGCGTCGAAAACGTGCTCTCCGTGCGTTTTAGACGCTAAAAAGGCGTATGACACTTGATTCGCACGAATCCGTTGAGAAATGGCCGAGATACGCCGTGTTACACTTGCGGACGATGAAATCTTGCTAGTTCTCGCGTTTTGCAAGCGCGACACACGATGCACCGCGTTTCGTTCGATTCGTTCAAGAACTCTCGTATCTCGGACATCCGCGAGTTTTTCGCGTCGAAAACGTGCTCCCCGTGCGTTTTAGACGCTAAAAACGCGTATGACACTTGATTCGCACGAATCCGTTGAGAAATGGCCGAGATACGCCGTGTTACACTTGCGGACGATGAAATCTTGCTAGTTCTCGCGTTTTGCAAGCGCGACACACGATGCACCGCGTTTCGTTCGATTCGTTCAAGAACTCTCGTATCTCGGACATCCGCGAGTTTTTCGCGTCGAAAACGTGCTCCCCGTGCGTATTAGACGCTAAAAACGCGTATGACACTTGATTCGAACGAATCCGTTGAGAAATGCCCGAGATACGCCGTGTTACACTTGCGGACGATGAAATCTTGCTAGTTCTCGCGTTTTGCAAGCGCGACACACGATGCACCGCGTTTCGTTCGATTCTTTCAAGAACTCTCGTATCTCGGACATCCGCGAGTTTTTCGCGTCGAAAACGTGCTCCCCGTGCGTTTTAGACGCTAAAAACGCGTATGACACTTGATTCGCACGAATCCGTTGAGAAATGGCCGAGATACGCTGTGTTACACTTGCGGACGATGAAATCTTGCTAGTTCTCGCGTTTTGCAAGCGCGACACACGATGCACCGCGTTTCGTTCGATTCGTTCAAGAACTCTCGTATCTCGGACATCCGCGAGTTTTTCGCGTCGAAAACGTGCTCTCCGTGCGTTTTAGACGCTAAAAAGGCGTATGACACTTGATTCGCACGAATCCGTTGAGAAATGGCCGAGATACGCCTTGTTACACTTGCGGACGATGAAATCTTGCTAGTTCTCGCGTTTTGCAAGCGCGACACACACTGCACCGCGTTTCGTTCGATTCGTTCAAGAACTCTCGTATCTCGGACATCCGCGAGTTTTTCGCGTCGAAAACGTGCTCCCCGTGCGTTTTAGACGCTAAAAACGCGTATGACACTTGATTCGCACGAATCCGTTGAGAAATGGCCGAGATACGCCGTGTTACACTTGCGGACGATGAAATCTTGCTAGTTCTCGCGTTTTGCAAGCGCGATACACGATGCACCGCGTTTCGTTCGATTCGTTCAAGAACTCTCGTATCTCGGACATCCGCGAGTTTTTCGCGTCGAAAACGTGCTCCCCGTGCGTTTTAGACGCTAAAAACGCGTATGACACTTGATTCGAACGAATCAGTTGAGAAATGCCCGAGATACGCCGTGTTACACTTGCGGACGATGAAATCTTGCTAGTTCTCGCGTTTTGCAAGCGCGACACACGATGCACCGCGTTTCGTTCGATTCTTTCAAGAACTCTCGTATCTCGGACATCCGCGAGTTTTTCGCGTCGAAAACGTGCTCCCCGTGCGTTTTAGACGCTAAAAACGCGTATGACACTTGATTCGCACGAATCCGTTGAGAAATGGCCGAGATACGCTGTGTTACACTTGCGGACGATGAAATCTTGCTAGTTCTCGCGTTTTGCAAGCGCGACACACGATGCACCGCGTTTCGTTCGATTTGTTCAAGAACTCTCGTATCTCGGACATCCGCGAGTTTTTCGCGTCGAAAACGTGCTCCCCGTGCGTTTTAGACGCTAAAAACGCGTATGACACTTGATTCGCACGAATCCGTTGAGAAATGGCCGAGATACGCCGTGTTACACTTGCGGACGATGAAATCTTGCTAGTTCTCGCGTTTTGCAAGCGCGACACACGATGCACCGCGTTTCGTTCGATTCGTTCAAGAACTCTCGTATCTCGGACATCCGCGAGTTTTTCGCGTCGAAAACGTGCTCTCCGTGCGTTTTAGACGCTAAAAAGGCGTATGACACTTGATTCGCACGAATCCGTTGAGAAATGGCCGAGATACGCCGTGTTACACTTGCGGACGATGAAATCTTGCTAGTTCTCGCGTTTTGCAAGCGCGACACACGATGCACCGCGTTTCGTTCGATTCGTTCAAGAACTCTCGTATCTCGGACATCCGCGAGTTTTTCGCGTGGAAAACGTGCTCCCCGTGCGTTTTAGACGCTAAAAACGCGTATGACACTTGATTCGCACGAATCCGTTGAGAAATGGCCGAGATACGCCGTGTTACACTTGCGGACGATGAAATCTTGCTAGTTCTCGCGGTTTGCAAGCGCGACACACGATGCACCGCGTTTCGTTCGATTCGTTCAAGAACTCTCGTATCTCGGACATCCGCGAGTTTTTCGCGTCGAAAACGTGCTCTCCGTGCGTTTTAGACGCTAAAAAGGCGTATGACACTTGATTCGCACGAATCCGTTGAGAAATGGCCGAGATACGCAGTGTTACACTTGCGGACGATGAAATCTTGCTAGTTCTCGCGTTTTGCAAGCGCGACACACGATGCACCACGTTTCGTTCGATTCGTTCAAGAACTCTCGTATCTCGGACATCCGCGAGTTTTTCGCGTGGAAAACGTGCTCCCCGTGCGTTTTAGACGCTAAAAACGCGTATGACACTTGATTCGCACGAATCCGTTGAGAAATGGCCGAGATACGCCGTGTTACACTTGCGGACGATGAAATCTTGCTAGTTCTCGCGGTTTGCAAGCGCGACACACGATGCACCGCGTTTCGTTCGATTCGTTCAAGAACTCTCGTATCTCGGACATCCGCGAGTTTTTCGCGTCGAAAACGTGCTCCCCGTGCGTTTTAGACGCTAAAAACGCGTATGACACTTGATTCGCACGAATCCGTTGAGAAATGGCCGAGATACGCCGTGTTACACTTGCGGACGATGAAATCTTGCTAGTTCTCGCGTTTTGCAAGCGCGACACACGATGCACCGCGTTTCGTTCGATTCGTTCAAGAACTCTCGTATCTCGGACATCCGCGAGTTTTTCGCGTCGAAAACGTGCTCCCCGTGCGTTTTAGACGCTAAAAACGCGTATGACACTTGATTCGCACAAATCCGTTGAGAAATGGCCGAGATACGCCGTGTTACACTTGCGGACGATGAAATCTTGCTAGATCTCGCGTTTTGCAAGCGCGACACACGATGCACCGCGTTTCGTTCGATTCGTTCAAGAACTCTCGTATCTCGGACATCCGCGAGTGTTTCGCCTCGAAAACGTGCTCCCCGTGCGTTTTAGACGCTAGAAACGCGTATGACACTTGATTCGCACGAATCCGTTGAGAAATGGCCGAGATACGCCGTGTTACACTTGCGGACGATGAAATCTTGCTAGTTCTCGCGTTTTGCAAGCGCGACACACGATGCACCGCGTTTCGTTCGATTCGTTCAAGAACTCTCGTATCTCGGACATCCGTGAGTTTTTCGCGTTGAAAACGTGCTCCCCGTGCGTTTTAGACGCTAAAAACGCGTATGACACTTGATTCGCACGAATCCGTTGAGAAATGGCCGAGATACGCCGTGTTACACTTGCGGACGATGAAATCTTGCTAGTTCTCGCGTTTTGCAAGCGCGACACACGATGCACCGCGTTTCGTTCGATTCGTTCAAGAACTCTCGTATCTCGGACATCCGCGAGTTTTTCGCGTCGAAAACGTGCTCTCCGTGCGTTTTAGACGCTAAAAAGGCGTATGACACTTGATTCGCACGAATCCGTTGAGAAATGGCCGAGATACGCCGTGTTACACTTGCGGACGATGAAATCTTGCTAGTTCTCGCGTTTTGCAAGCGCGACACACGATGCACCGCGTTTCGTTCGATTCGTTCAAGAACTCTCGTATCTCGGACATCCGCGAGTTTTTCGCGTCGAAAACGTGCTCCCCGTGCGTTTTAGACGCTAAAAACGCGTATGACACTTGATTCGCACGAATCCGTTGAGAAATGGCCGAGATACGCCGTGTTACACTTGCGGACGATGAAATCTTGCTAGTTCTCGCGTTTTGCAAGCGCGACACACGATGCACCGCGTTTCGTTCGATTCGTTCAAGAACTCTCGTATCTCGGACATCCGCGAATTTTTCGCGTCGAAAACGTGCTCCCCGTGCGTTTTAGACGCTAAAAACGCGTATGACACTTGATTCGCACGAATCCGTTGAGAAATGGCCGAGATACGCCGTGTTACACTTGCGGACGATGAAATCTTGCTAGTTCTCGCGTTTTGCAAGCGCGACACACGATGCACCGCGTTTCGTTCGATTCGTTCAAGAACTCTCGTATCTCGGACATCCGCGAGTTTTTCGCGTCGAAAACGTGCTGCCCGTGCGATTTAGACGCTAAAAACGCGTATGACACTTGATTCGCACGAATCCGTTGAGAAATGGCCGAGATACGCCGTGTTACACTTGCGGACGATGAAATCTTGCTAGTTCTCGCGTTTTGCAAGCGCGACACACGATGCACCGCGTTTCGTTCGATTCGTTCAAGAACTCTCGTATCTCGGACATCCGTGAGTTTTTCGCGTTGAAAACGTGCTCCCCGTGCGTTTTAGACGCTAAAAACGCGTATGACACTTGATTCGCACGAATCCGTTGAGAAATGGCCGAGATACGCCGTGTTACACTTGCGGACGATGAAATCTTGCTAGTTCTCGCGTTTTGCAAGCGCGACACACGATGCACCGCGTTTCGTTCGATTCGTTCAAGAACTCTCGTATCTCGGACATCCGCGAGTTTTTCGCGTCGAAAACGTGCTCTCCGTACGTTTTAGACGCTAAAAAGGCGTATGACACTTGATTCGCACGAATCCGTTGAGAAATGGCCGAGATACGCCGTGTTACACTTGCGGACGATGAAATCTTGCTAGTTCTCGCGTTTTGCAAGCGCGACACACGATGCACCGCGTTTCGTTCGATTCGTTCAAGAACTCTCGTATCTCGGACATCCGCGAGTTTTTCGCGTGGAAAACGTGCTCCCCGTGCGTTTTAGACGCTAAAAACGCGTATGACACTTGATTCGCACGAATCCGTTGAGAAATGGCCGAGATACGCCGTGTTACACTTGCGGACGATGAAATCTTGCTAGTTCTCGCGGTTTGCAAGCGCGACACACGATGCACCACGTTTCGTTCGATTCGTTCAAGAACTCTCGTATCTCGGACATCCGCGAGTTTTTCGCGTCGAAAACGTGCTCCCGTGCGTTTTAGACGCTAAAAACGCGTATGACACTTGATTCGCACGAATCCGTTGAGAAATGGCCGAGATACGCCGTGTTACACTTGCGGACGATGAAATCTTGCTAGTTCTCGCGTTTTGCAAGCGCGACACACGATGCACCGCGTTTCGTTCGATTCGTTCAAGAACTCTCGTATCTCGGACATCCGCGAGTTTTTCGCGTCGAAAACGTGCACCCCGTGCGTTTTAGACGCTAAAAACGCGTATGACACTTGATTCGCACAAATCCGTTGAGAAATGGCCGAGATACGCCGTGTTACACTTGCGGACGATGAAATCTTGCTAGTTCTCGCGTTTTGCAAGCGCGACACACGATGCACCGCGTTTCGTTCGATTCGTTCAAGAACTCTCGTATCTCGGACATCCGCGAGTTTTTCGCGTCGAAAACGTGCTCCCCGTGCGTTTTAGACGCTAAAAACGCGTATGACACTTGATTCGCACGAATCCGTTGAGAAATGGCCGAGATACGCCGTGTTACACTTGCGGACGATGAAATCTTGCTAGTTCTCGCGTTTTGCAAGCGCGACACACGATGCACCGCGTTTCGTTCGATTCGTTCAAGAACTCTCGTATCTCGGACATCCGTGAGTTTTTCGCGTTGAAAACGTGCTCCCCGTGCGTTTTAGACGCTAAAAACGCGTATGACACTTGATTCGCACGAATCCGTTGAGAAATGGCCGAGATACGCCGTGTTACACTTGCGGACGATGAAATCTTGCTAGTTCTCGCGTTTTGCAAGCGCGACACACGATGCACCGCGTTTCGTTCGATTCGTTCAAGAACTCTCGTATCTCGGACATCCGCGAGTTTTTCGCGTCGAAAACGTGCTCTCCGTGCGTTTTAGACGCTAAAAAGGCGTATGACACTTGATTCGCACGAATCCGTTGAGAAATGGCCGAGATACGCCGTGTTACACTTGCGGACGATGAAATCTTGCTAGTTCTCGCGTTTTGCAAGCGCGACACACGATGCACCGCGTTTCGTTCGATTCGTTCAAGAACTCTCGTATCTCGGACATCCGCGAGTTTTTCGCGTCGAAAACGTGCTCTCCGTACGTTTTAGACGCTAAAAAGGCGTATGACACTTGATTCGCACGAATCCGTTGAGAAATGGCCGAGATACGCCGTGTTACACTTGCGGACGATGAAATCTTGCTAGTTCTCGCGTTTTGCAAGCGCGACACACGATGCACCGCGTTTCGTTCGATTCGTTCAAGAACTCTCGTATCTCGGACATCCGCGAGTTTTTCGCGTGGAAAACGTGCTCCCCGTGCGTTTTAGACGCTAAAAAC
>CAWWDK010000456.1:0-140000 GCA_963942575.1 Priocnemis perturbator
ACTCTCGTATTTCGGACATCTGCGAGTTTTTCGCGTCGAAAACGTGTTCCCCGTCTGTTTTAGACGCTAAAAACGCGTATGACACTTGATTCGCACGAATCCGTTTAGAAATGGCCGAGATACGCCGTGTTACACTTCCGGACGATGAAATTTTGCTACTTCTCACGTTTTGCAAGCGAAAAGCACGGTGCACCGCGTTTCGTTCAATTCGTTCAAGAACTCTCGTATCTCGGACATCCGCGAGTGTTTCGCGTCGAAAACGTGGTCCCCGTCTGTTTTAGACGCTAAAAACGCGTATGACACTTGATTCGCACGAATCCGTTGAGAAATCGCCGAGATACGCCGTGTTACACTTCCGGACGATGAAATCTTGCTAGTTCTCACGTTTTGCAAGCGAAACGCACGATGCACCGCGTTTCGTTCAATTCGTTCAAGAACTCACGTATCTTGGACATCCGCGACTGTTTCTAGTCGAAAACGTGGTCCCCGTCTGTTTTAGACGCTAAAAACGCGTATGACACTTGATTCGCACGAATCCGTTGAGAAATGGTCGAGATACGCCGTGTTACACTTCCGGACGATGAAATCTTGCTAGGTCTCGCGTTTTGCAAACGAAACACACGATGCACCGCGTTTCGTTCAATTCGTTCAAGAACTCTCGTATCTCGGACATCCGCGAGTGTTTCGCGTCGAAAATGTGGTCCCCATCTGTTTTAGACGCTAGAAACGCGTATGACACTTGATAAGCACGAATACGTTGACAAATGGCCGAGATACGCCGTGTTACATTTCCGGACGATGAAATCTTGCTAGTTCTCACGTTTTGCAAGCAAAACGCATGATGCACCGCGTTTCGTTCAATTCGTTCAACAACTCTCGTATCTCCGACATCCGCGAGTGTTTCGCGTCGAAAACGTGGTCCCCGTCTGTATTAGACGCTAAAAACGCGTATGACACTTGATTCGCACGAATCCATTGAGAAATGGCCGAGATACGCCGTGTTACACTTGAGAAACGATGAAATCTTGCTAGTTCTCACGTTTTGCAAGCAAAACGCATGATGCACCGCGTTTCGTTCAATTCGTTCAACAACTCTCGTATCTCCGACATCCGCGAGTGTTTCGCGTCGAAAACGTGGTCCCCGTCTGTTTTAGACGCTAAAAACGCGGATGACACTTGATTCGCACGAATCCGTTGAGAAATGGCCGAGATACGCCGTGTTACAGTTCCGGACGATGAATTCGTTCAATTCGTTCAAGAACACTCGTATCTCGGACAACCGCGATTGTTTCGCGTCGAAAACGTGGTCCCCGTCTGTTTTAGACGCTAAAAACGCGTATTACACTTGATTCGCATGAATCCGTTGAGAAATGGCCGCGATACGCCGTATTACACTTCCGGACCATGAAATCTTGCTAGTTCTCACGTTTTGCAAGCGAAACGCACGATGCACCGCGTTTCGTTCAATTCGTTCAAGAACTCACGTATCTTGTACATCCGCGAGTGTTTCGCGTCGCAAACGTGGTCCCCGTCTGTTTTAGACGCTAAAAACGCGGATGACACTTGATTCGCACCAATCCGTTGAGAAATGGCCGAAATACGCCGTGTTACACTTCCGGACGATGAAGTCGTTCAATTCGTTCAAGAACTCTCGTATCTCGGACATCCGCGATTGTTTCGCGTCGAAAACGTGGTCCCCGTCTGTTTTAGACGCTATAAACGCGTATGACACTTAATTCGCACGAATCCGTTGAGAAATGGCCGACATACGCCGTGTTACACTTCCGGACGGCGAATTCGATCAATTCGTTCAAGAACTCTCGTATCTCGGACAACCGCGATTGTTTCGCGTCGAAAACGTGGTCCCCGTCTGTTTTAGACGCTAAAAACGCGGATGACACATGATTCGCACCAATCCGTTGAGAAATGGCCGAGATACGCCGTGTTACACTTCCGGACGATGAAATGTTGCTAGTTCTCACGTTTTGCAAGCGAAACCCACCAATGCACCGCGTTTCGTTCAATTCGTTCAAGAACTCTCGTATCTCGGACATCCGCGAGTTTTTCGCGTCGAAAACGTGTTCCCCGTCTGTTTTAGACGCTAAAAACGCGCATGACACTTGATTCGCACGAATCCGTTTAGAAATGGACGAGATACGCCGTGTTACACTTCCGGACGATGAAATTTTGCTAGTTCTCACGTTTTGCAAGCGAAAAGCACGATGCACCGCGTTTCGTTCAATTCGTTCAAGAACTCTCGTATCTCGGACATCCGCGAGTGTTTCGCGTCGAAAACGTGGTCCCCGTCTGTTTTAGACGCTAAAAACGCGTATGACACTTGATTCGCACGAATCCTTGTAGAAAAGGCCGAAATACGCTGTGTTACACTTCCGGACGATGAATTCGTTCAATTCGTTCAAGAACTCTCGTATCTCGGACATCCGCGAGTGTATCGCGTCGAAAACGTGGTCCCCGTGCGTTTTAGACGCTAAAAACGCGTATGACACTTGATTCGCACCAATCCGTTGAGAAATGGCCGAAATACGCCGTGTTACACTTCCGGACGATGAAGTCGTTCAATTCGTTCAAGAACTCTCGTATCTCGGACATCCGCGAGTGTTTCGCGTCGAAAACGTGGTCCCCGTCTGTTTTAGACGCTATAAACGCGTATGACACTTGATTCGCACGAATCCGTTTAGAAATGGACGAGATACGCCGTGTTACACTTCCGGACGATGAAATTTTGCTAGTTCTCACGTTTTGCAAGCGAAAAGCACGATGCACCGCGTTTCGTTCAATTCGTTCAAGAACTCTCGTATCTCGGACATGGGCGAGTGTTTCGCGTCGAAAACGTGGTCCCCGTCTGTTTTAGACGCTAAAAACGCGTATGACACTTGATTCGCACGAATCCTTGGAGAAAAGGCCGAAATACGCTGTGTTACACTTCCGGACGATGAATTCGTTCAATTCGTTCAAGAACTCTCGTATCTCGGACATCCGCGAGTGTATCGCGTCGAAAACGTGGTCCCCGTGCGTTTTAGACGCTAAAAACGCGTATGACACTTGATTCGCACCAATCCGTTGAGAAATGGCCGAAATACGCCGTGTTGCAATTCCGGACGATGAAATCTTGCTAGTTATCGCGTTTTGCAAGCGAAACACACGATGCGCCGCGTTTCGTTCAATTCGTTCAAGAACTCTCGTATCTCGGACATCCGCGAGTGTTTCGCGTCGAAAACGTGGTCCCCATCTGTTTTAGACGCTGAAAACGCGTATGACACTTGATTCGCACGAATCCTTGGAGAAAAGGCCGAAATACGCTGTGTTACACTTCCGGACGATGAATTCGTTCAATTCGTTCAAGAACTCTCGTATCTCGGACATCCGCGAGTGTATCGCGTCGAAAACGTGGTCCCCGTGCGTTTTAGACGCTAAAAACGCGTATGACACTTGATTCGCACCAATCCGTTGAGAAATGGCCGAAATACGCCGTGTTACACTTCCGGACGATGAAGTCGTTCAATTCGTTCAAGAACTCTCGTATCTCGGACATCCGCGAGTGTTTCGCGTCGAAAACGTGGTCCCCGTCTGTTTTAGACGCTATAAACGCGTATGACACTTAATTCGCACGAATCCGTTGAGAAATGGCCGACATACGCCGTGTTACACTTCCGGACGGTGAATTCGATAAATTCGTTCAAGAACTCTCGTATCTCGGACAACCGCGATTGTTTCGCGTCGAAAACGTGGTCCCCGTCTGTTTTAGACGCTAAAAACGCGTATTACACTTGATTCGCATGAATCCGTTGAGAAATGGCCGAGATACGCCGTGTTACATTTCCGGACGATGAATTCATTCAATTGGTTCAAGAACTCTAGTATTTCGGACATCCGCGAGTGTTTCGCGTCGAAAACTTGGTCCCCGTCTGTTTTAGACGCTAAAAACGCGTATGACACTTGATTCGCACGAATCCGTTGAGAAATGGCCGAGATAGGGCGTGGTACACTTCCGGACGATGAAATCTTGCTAGTTCTCACGTTTTGCAAGCGAAACGCACGATGCACCGCGTTTCGTTCAATTCGTTCAAGAACTCTCGTATCTCGGACATCCGCGAGTGTTTCGCGTCGAAAACGTGGTCCCCGTCTGTTTTAGACGCTAAAAACGCGAATGACACTTGATTCGCACGAATCCGTTGAGAAATGGCCGAGATACGCCGTGTTACACTTCCGGACGATGAAATCTTGCTTGTTCTCACGTTTTGCAAGCGAAACGCACGATGCACCGCGTTTCGTTCAATTCGTTCAAGAACTCTCCTATCTCGGACATCCGCGAGTGTTTCGCGTCGAAAACGTGGTCCCCGTCTGTTTTAGACGTTAAAAACGCGTATGACACTTGATTCGCACGAATCCGTTGAGAAATGGCCGAGATACGCCGTGTTACACTTCCGGACGATGAAATCTTGCTTGTCTCACGTTTTGCAAGCGAAACGCACCAATGCACCGCGTTTCGTTCAATTCGTTCAAGAACTCTCGTATCTCGGACATCCGCGAGTGTTTCGCGTCGAAAACGTGTTCCCCGTCTGTTTTAGACGCTAAAAACGCGGATGACACTTGATTCGCACCAATCCGTTGAGAAATGGCCGAGATACGCCGTGTTACACTTCCGGACGATGAAATGTTGCTAGTTCTCACGTTTTGCAAGCGAAACGCACGATGCACCGCGTTTCGTTCAATTCGTTCAAGAACTCTCGTATCTCGGACATCCGCGAGTGTTTCGCGTCGAAAACGTGGTCCCCGTCTTTTTAGACGCTAAAAACGCGGATGACACTTGATTCGCACCAATCCGTTGAGAAATGGCCGAGATACGCCGTGTTACACTTCCGGACGATGAAATGTTGCTAGTTCTCACGTTTTGCAAGCAAAACGCACCAATGCACCGCGTTTCGTTCAATTCGTTCAAGAACTCTCGTATCTCGGACATCCGCGAGTGTTTCGCGTCGAAAACGTGTTCCCCGTCTGTTTTAGACGTTAAAAACGCGCATGACACTTGATTCGCACGAATCCGTTTAGAACTGGCCGAGATACGCCGTGTTACACTTCCGGACGATGAAATTTTGCTAGTTCTCACGTTTTGCAAGTGAAAAGCACGATGCACCGCGTTTCGTTCAATTCGTTCAAGAACTCTCGTATCTCGGACATCCGCGAGTGTTTCGCGTCGAAAACGTGGTCCCCGTCTGTTTTAGACGCTAAAAACGCGGATGACACTTGATTCGCACCAATCCGTTGAGAAATGGCCGAGATACGCCGTGTTACACTTCCGGACGATGAAATGTTGGTAGTTCTCACGTTTTGCAAGCGAAACGCACGATGCACCGCGTTTCGTTCAATTCGTTCAAGAACTCTCGTATCTCGGACATCCGCGATTGTTTCGCGTCGAAAACGTGGTCCCCGTCTGTTTTATACGCTAAAAACGCGCATGACACTTGATTCGCACGAATCCGTTTAGACATGGCCGAGATACGCCGTGTTACACTTCCGGACGATGAATTCGTTCAATTCGTTCAAGAACTCTCGTATCTCGGACATCCGCGAGTGTATCGCGTCGAAAACGTGGTCCTCGTGCGTTTTAGACGCTAAAAACGCCTATGACACTTGATTCGCACGAATCCGGTGAGAAATGGCCGAGATACGCCGTGTTGCAATTCCGGACGATGAAATCTTGCTAGTTATCGCGTTTTGCAAGCGAAACACACGATGCGCCGCGTTTCGTTCAATTCGTTCAAGAACTCTCGTATCTCGGACATCCGCGAGTGTTTCGCGTCGAAAACGTGGTCCCCATCTGTTTTAGACGCTAAAAACGCGTATGACACTTGATTCGCACGAATCCGTTGAGAAATGGCCGAGATACGCCGTGTTACACTTCCGGACGATGAATTCGTTTAATTCGTCCGAGAACTCTCGTATCTCGGACATCCGCGAGTGTTTCGCGTCGAAAACGTGGTCCCCGTGCGTTTTAGACGCTAAAAACGCGTATGACACTTGATTCGCACGAATCCGGTGAGAAATGGCCGAGATACGCCGTGTTGCACTTCCGGACGATGAATTCATTCAATTCGTTCAAGAACTCTCGTATTTCGGACATCCGCGAGTGTTTCGCGTCGAAAACTTGGTCCCCGTCTGTTTTAGACGCTAAAAACGCGGATGACACTTGATTCGCACCAATCCGTTGAGAGATGGCCGCGATACGCCGTGTTACACTTCCGGACGATGAAATCTTGCTAGTTCTCACATTTTGCAAGCGAACCGCACGATGTACCGCGTTTCGTTCAATTCGTTCAAGAACTCTCGTATCTCGGACATCCGCGAGTGTTTCGCGTCGAAAACTTGGTCCCCGTCTGTTTTAGACGCTAAAAACGCGTATGACACTTGATTCGCACGAATCCGTTGAGAAATGGCCGTGATACGCCGTGTTACACTTCCGGACGATGAATTCGTTCAATTCGTCCGAGAACTCTCGTATCTCGGACATCCGCGAGTGTTTCGCGTCGAAAACGTCGTCCCCGTCTGTTTTAGACTCTAAAAACGCGTATGACACTTGATTCGCACGAATGCGTTGAGAAATGGCCGACATACGCCGTGTTACACTTCCGGACGGTGAATTCGATCAATTCGTTCAAGAACTCTCGTATCTCAGACAACCGCGATTGTTTCGCGTCGAAAACGTGGTCCCCGTCTGTTTTAGACGCTAAAAACGCGGATGACACATGATTCGCACCAATCCGTTGAGAAATGGCCGAGATACGCCGTGTTACACTTCCGGACGATGAAATGTTGCTAGTTCTCACGTTTTGCAAGCGAAACCCACCAATGCACCGCGTTTCGTTCAATTCGTTCAAGAACTCTCGTATCTCGGACATCCGCGAGTTTTTCGCGTCGAAAACGTGTTCCCCGTCTGTTTTAGACGCTAAAAACGCGCATGACACTTGATTCGCACGAATCCGTTTAGAAATGGCCGAGATACGCCGTGTTACACTTCCGGACGATGAAATTTTGCTAGTTCTCACGTTTTGCAAGCGAAAAGCACGATGCACCGCGTTTCGTTCAATTCGTTCAAGAACTCTCGTATCTCGGACATCCGCGAGTGTATCGCGTCGAAAACGTGGTCCCCGTGCGTTTTAGACGCTAAAAACGCGTATGACACTTGATTCGCACCAATCCGTTGAGAAATGGCCGAAATACGCCGTGTTACACTTCCGGACGATGAAGTCGTTCAATTCGTTCAAGAACTCTCGTATCTCGGACATCCGCGAGTGTATCGCGTCGAAAACGTGGTCCCCGTGCGTTTTAGACGCTAAAAACGCGTATGACACTTGATTCGCACCAATCCGTTGAGAAATGGCCGAAATACGCCGTGTTACACTTCCGGACGATGAAGTCGTTCAATTCGTTCAAGAACTCTCGTATCTCGGACATCCGCGAGTGTTTCGCGTCGAAAACGTGGTCCCCGTCTGTTTTAGACGCTATAAACGCGTATGACACTTAATTCGCACGAATCCGTTGAGAAATGGCCGACATACGCCGTGTTACACTTCCGGACGGTGAATTCGATCAATTCGTTCAAGAACTCTCGTATCTCGGAAAACCGCGATTGTTTCGCGTCGAAAACGTGGTCCCCGTCTGTTTTAGACGCTAAAAACGCGTATTACACTTGATTCGCATGAATCCGTTGAGAAATGGCCGAGATACGCCGTGTTACATTTCCGGACGATGAATTCATTCAATTCGTTCAAGAACTCTCGTATTTCGGACATCCGCGAGTGTTTCGCGTCGAAAACTTGGTCCCCGTCTGTTTTAGACGCTAAAAACGCGTATGACACTTGATTCGCACGAATCCGTTGAGAAATGGCCGAGATAGGGCGTGGTACACTTCCGGACGATGAAATCTTGCTAGTTCTCACGTTTTGCAAGCGAAACGCACGATGCACCGCGTTTCGTTCAATTCGTTCAAGAACTCTCGTATCTCGGACATCCGCGAGTGTTTCGCGTCGAAAACGTGGTCCCCGTCTGTTTTAGACGCTAAAAACGCGTATGACATTTGATTTGCACGAATCCGTTGAGAAATGGCCGAGATAGGCCGTAGTACACTTCCGGACGATGAAATCTTGCTAGTTCTCACGTTTTGCAAGCGAAACGCACGATGCACCGCGTTTCGTTCAATTCGTTCAAGAACTCTCGTATCTCAGACATCCGCGAGTGTTTCGCGTCGAAAACGTGGTCCCCGTCTGTTTTAGACGCTAAAAACGCGAATGACACTTGATTCGCACGAATCCGTTGAGAAATGGCCGAGATACGCCGTGTTACACTTCCGGACGATGAAATCTTGCTTGTTCTCACGTTTTGCAAGCGAAACGCACGATGCACCGCGTTTCGTTCAATTCGTTCAAGAACTCTCCTATCTCGGACATCCGCGAGTGTTTCGCGTCGAAAACGTGGTCCCCGTCTGTTTTAGACGTTAAAAACGCGTATGACACTTGATTCGCACGAATCCGTTGAGAAATGGCCGAGATACGCCGTGTTACACTTCCGGACGATGAAATCTTGCTTGTTCTCACGTTTTGCAAGCGAAACGCACCAATGCACCGCGTTTCGTTCAATTCGTTCAAGAACTCTCGTATCTCGGACATCCGCGAGTGTTTCGCGTCGAAAACGTGTTCCCCGTCTGTTTTAGACGCTAAAAACGCGGATGACACTTGATTCGCACCAATCCGTTGAGAAATGGCCGAGATACGCCGTGTTACACTTCCGGACGATGAAATGTTGCTAGTTCTCACGTTTTGCAAGCGAAACGCACGATGCACCGCGTTTCGTTCAATTCGTTCAAGAACTCTCGTATCTCGGACATCCGCGAGTGTTTCGCGTCGAAAACGTGGTCCCCGTCTTTTTAGACGCTAAAAACGCGGATGACACTTGATTCGCACCAATCCGTTGAGAAATGGCCGAGATACGCCGTGTTACACTTCCGGACGATGAAATGTTGCTAGTTCTCACGTTTTGCAAGCAAAACGCACCAATGCACCGCGTTTCGTTCAATTCGTTCAAGAACTCTCGTATCTCGGACATCCGCGAGTGTTTCGCGTCGAAAACGTGTTCCCCGTCTGTTTTAGACGCTAAAAACGCGAATGACACTTGATTCGCACGAATCCGTTTAGAAATGGCCGAGATACGCCGTGTTACACTTCCGGACGATGAAATCTTGCTTGTTCTCACGTTTTGCAAGCGAAACGCACGATGCACCGCGTTTCGTTCAATTCGTTCAAGAACTCTCCTATCTCGGACATCCGCGAGTGTTTCGCGTCGAAAACGTGGTCCCCATCTGTTTTAGACGCTAAAAACGCGTATGACACTTGATTCGCACGAATCCGTAGAGAAATGGCCGAGATACGCCGTGTTACACTTCCGGACGATGAATTCGTTCAATTCGTTCAAGAACTCTCGTATCTCGGACATCCGCGAGTGTATCGCGTCGAAAACGTGGTCCCCGTGCGTTTTAGACGCTAAAAACGCCTATGACACTTGATTCGCACGAATCCGGTGAGAAATGGCCGAGATACGCCGTGTTGCAATTCCGGACGATGAAATCTTGCTAGTTATCGCGTTTTGCAAGCGAAACACACGATGCGCCGCGTTTCGTTCAATTCGTTCAAGAACTCACGTATCTCGGACATCCGCGAGTGTTTCGCGTCGAAAACGTGGTCCCCATCTGTTTTAGACGCTAAAAACGCGTATGACACTTGATTCGCACGAATCCGTTGAGAAATGGCCGAGATACGCCGTGTTACACTTCCGGACGATGAATTCGTTCAATTCGTCCGAGAACTCTCGTATCTCGGACATCCGCGAGTGTTTCGCGTCGAAAACGTGGTCCCCGTCTGTTTTAGACGCTAAAAACGCGTATGACACTTGATTCGCACCAATCCGTTGTGAAATGGCCGAGATACGCCGTGTTACACTTCCGGACGATGAATTCGTTCAATTCGTTCAAGAACTCTCGTATCTCGGACATCCGCGAGTGTTTCGCGTCGAAAACGTGGTCCCCGTCTGTTTTAGACGCTAAAAACGCGGATGACACTTGATTCGCACCAATCCGTTGAGAGATGGCCGCGATACGCCGTGTTACACTTCCGGACGATGAAATCTTGCTAGTTCTCACATTTTGCAAGCGAACCGCACGATGTACCGCGTTTCGTTCAATTCGTTCAAGAACTCTCGTATCTCGGACATCCGCGAGTGTTTCGCGTCGAAAACTTGGTCCCCGTCTGTTTTAGACGCTAAAAACGCGTATGACACTTGATTCGCACGAATCCGTTGAGAAATGGCCGTGATACGCCGTGTTACACTTCCGGACGATGAATTCGTTCAATTCGTCCGAGAACTCTCGTATCTCGGACATCCGCGAGTGTTTCGCGTCGAAAACGTCGTCCCCGTCTGTTTTAGACTCTAAAAACGCGTATGACACTTGATTCGCACGAATGCGTTGAGAAATGGCCGACATACGCCGTGTTACACTTCCGGACGGTGAATTCGATCAATTCGTTCAAGAACTCTCGTATCTCAGACAACCGCGATTGTTTCGCGTCGAAAACGTGGTCCCCGTCTGTTTTAGACGCTAAAAACGCGGATGACACATGATTCGCACCAATCCGTTGAGAAATGGCCGAGATACGCCGTGTTACACTTCCGGACGATGAAATGTTGCTAGTTCTCACGTTTTGCAAGCGAAACCCACCAATGCACCGCGTTTCGTTCAATTCGTTCAAGAACTCTCGTATCTCGGATATCCGCGAGTTTTTCGCGTCGAAAACGTGTTCCCCGTCTGTTTTAGACGCTAAAAACGCGCATGACACTTGATTCGCACGAATCCGTTTAGAAATGGCCGAGATACGCCGTGTTACACTTCCGGACGATGAAATTTTGCTAGTTCTCACGTTTTGCAAGCGAAAAGCACGATGCACCGCGTTTCGTTCAATTCGTTCAAGAACTCTCGTATCTCGGACATCCGCGAGTGTATCGCGTCGAAAACGTGGTCCCCGTGCGTTTTAGACGCTAAAAACGCGTATGACACTTGATTCGCACCAATCCGTTGAGAAATGGCCGAAATACGCCGTGTTACACTTCCGGACGATGAAGTCGTTCAATTCGTTCAAGAACTCTCGTATCTCGGACATCCGCGAGTGTATCGCGTCGAAAACGTGGTCCCCGTGCGTTTTAGACGCTAAAAACGCGTATGACACTTGATTCGCACCAATCCGTTGAGAAATGGCCGAAATACGCCGTGTTACACTTCCGGACGATGAAGTCGTTCAATTCGTTCAAGAACTCTCGTATCTCGGACATCCGCGAGTGTTTCGCGTCGAAAACGTGGTCCCCGTCTGTTTTAGACGCTATAAACGCGTATGACACTTAATTCGCACGAATCCGTTGAGAAATGGCCGACATACGCCGTGTTACACTTCCGGACGGTGAATTCGATCAATTCGTTCAAGAACTCTCGTATCTCGGAAAACCGCGATTGTTTCGCGTCGAAAACGTGGTCCCCGTCTGTTTTAGACGCTAAAAACGCGTATTACACTTGATTCGCATGAATCCGTTGAGAAATGGCCGAGATACGCCGTGTTACACTTCCGGACGATGAAATCTTGCTTGTTCTCACGTTTTGCAAGCGAAACGCACGATGCACCGCGTTTCGTTCAATTCGTTCAAGAACTCTCCTATCTCGGACATCCGCGAGTGTTTCGCGTCGAAAACGTGGTCCCCGTCTGTTTTAGACGTTAAAAACGCGTATGACACTTGATTCGCACGAATCCGTTGAGAAATGGCCGAGATACGCCGTGTTACACTTCCGGACGATGAAATCTTGCTTGTTCTCACGTTTTGCAAGCGAAACGCACCAATGCACCGCGTTTCGTTCAATTCGTTCAAGAACTCTCGTATCTCGGACATCCGCGAGTGTTTCGCGTCGAAAACGTGTTCCCCGTCTGTTTTAGACGCTAAAAACGCGGATGACACTTGATTCGCACCAATCCGTTGAGAAATGGCCGAGATACGCCGTGTTACACTTCCGGACGATGAAATGTTGCTAGTTCTCACGTTTTGCAAGCGAAACGCACGATGCACCGCGTTTCGTTCAATTCGTTCAAGAACTCTCGTATCTCGGACATCCGCGAGTGTTTCGCGTCGAAAACGTGGTCCCCGTCTTTTTAGACGCTAAAAACGCGGATGACACTTGATTCGCACCAATCCGTTGAGAAATGGCCGAGATACGCCGTGTTACACTTCCGGACGATGAAATGTTGCTAGTTCTCACGTTTTGCAAGCAAAACGCACCAATGCACCGCGTTTCGTTCAATTCGTTCAAGAACTCTCGTATCTCGGACATCCGCGAGTGTTTCGCGTCGAAAACGTGTTCCCCGTCTGTTTTAGACGCTAAAAACGCGAATGACACTTGATTCGCACGAATCCGTTTAGAAATGGCCGAGATACGCCGTGTTACACTTCCGGACGATGAAATCTTGCTTGTTCTCACGTTTTGCAAGCGAAACGCACGATGCACCGCGTTTCGTTCAATTCGTTCAAGAACTCTCCTATCTCGGACATCCGCGAGTGTTTCGCGTCGAAAACGTGGTCCCCATCTGTTTTAGACGCTAAAAACGCGTATGACACTTGATTCGCACGAATCCGTAGAGAAATGGCCGAGATACGCCGTGTTACACTTCCGGACGATGAATTCGTTCAATTCGTTCAAGAACTCTCGTATCTCGGACATCCGCGAGTGTATCGCGTCGAAAACGTGGTCCCCGTGCGTTTTAGACGCTAAAAACGCCTATGACACTTGATTCGCACGAATCCGGAGAGAAATGGCCGAGATACGCCGTGTTGCAATTCCGGACGATGAAATCTTGCTAGTTATCGCGTTTTGCAAGCGAAACACACGATGCGCCGCGTTTCGTTCAATTCGTTCAAGAACTCACGTATCTCGGACATCCGCGAGTGTTTCGCGTCGAAAACGTGGTCCCCATCTGTTTTAGACGCTAAAAACGCGTATGACACTTGATTCGCACGAATCCGTTGAGAAATGGCCGAGATACGCCGTGTTACACTTCCGGACGATGAATTCGTTCAATTCGTCCGAGAACTCTCGTATCTCGGACATCCGCGAGTGTTTCGCGTCGAAAACGTGGTCCCCGTCTGTTTTAGACGCTAAAAACGCGTATGACACTTGATTCGCACCAATCCGTTGTGAAATGGCCGAGATACGCCGTGTTACACTTCCGGACGATGAATTCGTTCAATTCGTTCAAGAACTCTCGTATCTCGGACATCCGCGAGTGTTTCGCGTCGAAAACGTGGTCCCCGTCTGTTTTAGACGCTAAAAACGCGGATGACACTTGATTCGCACCAATCCGTTGAGAGATGGCCGCGATACGCCGTGTTACACTTCCGGACGATGAAATCTTGCTAGTTCTCACATTTTGCAAGCGAACCGCACGATGTACCGCGTTTCGTTCAATTCGTTCAAGAACTCTCGTATCTCGGACATCCGCGAGTGTTTCGCGTCGAAAACTTGGTCCCCGTCTGTTTTAGACGCTAAAAACGCGTATGACACTTGATTCGCACGAATCCGTTGAGAAATGGCCGTGATACGCCGTGTTACACTTCCGGACGATGAATTCGTTCAATTCGTCCGAGAACTCTCGTATCTCGGACATCCGCGAGTGTTTCGCGTCGAAAACGTCGTCCCCGTCTGTTTTAGACTCTAAAAACGCGTATGACACTTGATTCGCACGAATGCGTTGAGAAATGGCCGACATACGCCGTGTTACACTTCCGGACGGTGAATTCGATCAATTCGTTCAAGAACTCTCGTATCTCAGACAACCGCGATTGTTTCGCGTCGAAAACGTGGTCCCCGTCTGTTTTAGACGCTAAAAACGCGGATGACACATGATTCGCACCAATCCGTTGAGAAATGGCCGAGATACGCCGTGTTACACTTCCGGACGATGAAATGTTGCTAGTTCTCACGTTTTGCAAGCGAAACCCACCAATGCACCGCGTTTCGTTCAATTCGTTCAAGAACTCTCGTATCTCGGATATCCGCGAGTTTTTCGCGTCGAAAACGTGTTCCCCGTCTGTTTTAGACGCTAAAAACGCGCATGACACTTGATTCGCACGAATCCGTTTAGAAATGGCCGAGATACGCCGTGTTACACTTCCGGACGATGAAATTTTGCTAGTTCTCACGTTTTGCAAGCGAAAAGCACGATGCACCGCGTTTCGTTCAATTCGTTCAAGAACTCTCGTATCTCGGACATCCGCGAGTGTATCGCGTCGAAAACGTGGTCCCCGTGCGTTTTAGACGCTAAAAACGCGTATGACACTTGATTCGCACCAATCCGTTGAGAAATGGCCGAAATACGCCGTGTTACACTTCCGGACGATGAAGTCGTTCAATTCGTTCAAGAACTCTCGTATCTCGGACATCCGCGAGTGTATCGCGTCGAAAACGTGGTCCCCGTGCGTTTTAGACGCTAAAAACGCGTATGACACTTGATTCGCACCAATCCGTTGAGAAATGGCCGAAATACGCCGTGTTACACTTCCGGACGATGAAGTCGTTCAATTCGTTCAAGAACTCTCGTATCTCGGACATCCGCGAGTGTTTCGCGTCGAAAACGTGGTCCCCGTCTGTTTTAGACGCTATAAACGCGTATGACACTTAATTCGCACGAATCCGTTGAGAAATGGCCGACATACGCCGTGTTACACTTCCGGACGGTGAATTCGATCAATTCGTTCAAGAACTCTCGTATCTCGGAAAACCGCGATTGTTTCGCGTCGAAAACGTGGTCCCCGTCTGTTTTAGACGCTAAAAACGCGTATTACACTTGATTCGCATGAATCCGTTGAGAAATGGCCGAGATACGCCGTGTTACATTTCCGGACGATGAATTCATTCAATTCGTTCAAGAACTCTCGTATTTCGGACATCCGCGAGTGTTTCGCGTCGAAAACTTGGTCCCCGTCTGTTTTAGACGCTAAAAACGCGTATGACACTTGATTCGCACGAATCCGTTGAGAAATGGCCGAGATAGGGCGTGGTACACTTCCGGACGATGAAATCTTGCTAGTTCTCACGTTTTGCAAGCGAAACGCACGATGCACCGCGTTTCGTTCAATTCGTTCAAGAACTCTCGTATCTCGGACATCCGCGAGTGTTTCGCGTCGAAAACGTGGTCCCCGTCTGTTTTAGACGCTAAAAACGCGTATGACATTTGATTTGCACGAATCCGTTGAGAAATGGCCGAGATAGGCCGTAGTACACTTCCGGACGATGAAATCTTGCTAGTTCTCACGTTTTGCAAGCGAAACGCACGATGCACCGCGTTTCGTTCAATTCGTTCAAGAACTCTCGTATCTCAGACATCCGCGAGTGTTTCGCGTCGAAAACGTGGTCCCCGTCTGTTTTAGACGCTAAAAACGCGAATGACACTTGATTCGCACGAATCCGTTGAGAAATGGCCGAGATACGCCGTGTTACACTTCCGGACGATGAAATCTTGCTTGTTCTCACGTTTTGCAAGCGAAACGCACGATGCACCGCGTTTCGTTCAATTCGTTCAAGAACTCTCCTATCTCGGACATCCGCGAGTGTTTCGCGTCGAAAACGTGGTCCCCGTCTGTTTTAGACGTTAAAAACGCGTATGACACTTGATTCGCACGAATCCGTTGAGAAATGGCCGAGATACGCCGTGTTACACTTCCGGACGATGAAATCTTGCTTGTTCTCACGTTTTGCAAGCGAAACGCACCAATGCACCGCGTTTCGTTCAATTCGTTCAAGAACTCTCGTATCTCGGACATCCGCGAGTGTTTCGCGTCGAAAACGTGTTCCCCGTCTGTTTTAGACGCTAAAAACGCGGATGACACTTGATTCGCACCAATCCGTTGAGAAATGGCCGAGATACGCCGTGTTACACTTCCGGACGATGAAATGTTGCTAGTTCTCACGTTTTGCAAGCGAAACGCACGATGCACCGCGTTTCGTTCAATTCGTTCAAGAACTCTCGTATCTCGGACATCCGCGAGTGTTTCGCGTCGAAAACGTGGTCCCCGTCTTTTTAGACGCTAAAAACGCGGATGACACTTGATTCGCACCAATCCGTTGAGAAATGGCCGAGATACGCCGTGTTACACTTCCGGACGATGAAATGTTGCTAGTTCTCACGTTTTGCAAGCAAAACGCACCAATGCACCGCGTTTCGTTCAATTCGTTCAAGAACTCTCGTATCTCGGACATCCGCGAGTGTTTCGCGTCGAAAACGTGTTCCCCGTCTGTTTTAGACGCTAAAAACGCGAATGACACTTGATTCGCACGAATCCGTTGAGAAATGGCCGAGATACGCCGTGTTACACTTCCGGACGATGAAATCTTGCTTGTTCTCACGTTTTGCAAGCGAAACGCACGATGCACCGCGTTTCGTTCAATTCGTTCAAGAACTCTCCTATCTCGGACATCCGCGAGTGTTTCGCGTCGAAAACGTGGTCCCCGTCTGTTTTAGACGTTAAAAACGCGTATGACACTTGATTCGCACGAATCCGTTGAGAAATGGCCGAGATACGCCGTGTTACACTTCCGGACGATGAAATCTTGCTTGTTCTCACGTTTTGCAAGCGAAACGCACCAATGCACCGCGTTTCGTTCAATTCGTTCAAGAACTCTCGTATCTCGGACATCCGCGAGTGTTTCGCGTCGAAAACGTGTTCCCCGTCTGTTTTAGACGCTAAAAACGCGGATGACACTTGATTCGCACCAATCCGTTGAGAAATGGCCGAGATACGCCGTGTTACACTTCCGGACGATGAAATGTTGCTAGTTCTCACGTTTTGCAAGCGAAACGCACGATGCACCGCGTTTCGTTCAATTCGTTCAAGAACTCTCCTATCTCGGACATCCGCGAGTGTTTCGCGTCGAAAACGTGGTCCCCATCTGTTTTAGACGCTAAAAACGCGTATGACACTTGATTCGCACGAATCCGTTGAGAAATGGCCGAGATACGCCGTGTTACACTTCCGGACGATGAATTCGTTCAATTCGTTCAAGAACTCTCGTATCTCGGACATCCGCGAGTGTATCGCGTCGAAAGCGTGGTCCCCGTGCGTTTTAGACGCTAAAAACGCCTATGACACTTGATTCGCACAAATCCGGTGAGAAATAGCCGAGATACGCCGTGTTGCAATTCCGGACGATGAAATCTTGCTAGTTATCGCGTTTTGCAAGCGAAACACACGATGCGCCGCGTTTCGTTCAATTCGTTCAAGAACTCACGTATCTCGGACATCCGCGAGTGTTTCGCGTCGAAAACGTGGTCCCCATCTGTTTTAGACGCTAAAAACGCGTATGACACTTGATTCGCACGAATCCGTTGAGAAATGGCCGAGATACGCCGTGTTACACTTCCGGACGATGAATTCGTTCAATTCGTCCGAGAACTCTCGTATCTCGGACATCCGCGAGTGTTTCGCGTCGAAAACGTGGTCCCCGTCTGTTTTAGACGCTAAAAACGCGTATGACACTTGATTCGCACCAATCCGTTGTGAAATGGCCGAGATACGCCGTGTTACACTTCCGGACGATGAATTCGTTCAATTCGTTCAAGAACTCTCGTATCTCGGACATCCGCGAGTGTTTCGTGTCGAAAACGTGGTCCCCGTCTGTTTTAGACGCTAAAAACGCGTATGACACTTGATTCGCACCAATCCGTTGTGAAATGGCCGAGATACGCCGTGTTACACTTCCGGACGATGAAATCTTGCTAGTTCTCACGTTTTGCAAGCGAAACGCTCCAATGCACCGCGTTTCGTACAATTCGTTCAAGAACTCTCGTATCTCGGACTTCCGCGAGTGTTTCGCGTCGAAAACGTGGTCCCCATCTGTTTTAGACGCTAAAAACGCGTATGACACTTGATTCGCACGAATCCGTTGAGAAATGGCCGAGATACGCCGTGTTACACTTCCGGACGATGAATTCGTTCAATTCGTCCGAGAACTCTCGTATCTCGGACATCCGCGAGTGTTTCGCGTCGAAAACGTCGTCCCCGTCTGTTTTAGACTCTAAAAACGCGTATGACACTTGATTCGCATGAATCTGTTGAGAAATGGCCGAGATACGCCGTGTTGCACTTCCGGACGATGAATTCATTCAATTCGTTCAAGAACTCTCGTATTTCGGACATCCGCGAGTGTTTCGCGTCGAAAACTTGGTCCCCGTCTGTTTTAGACGCTAAAAACGCGGATGACACTTGATTCGCACCAATCCGTTGAGAAATGGCCGCGATACGCCGTGTTACACTTCCGGACGATGAAATCTTGCTAGTTCTCACATTTTGCAAGCGAACCGCACGATGCACCGCGTTTCGTTCAATTCGT
Source organism: Priocnemis perturbator (assembly GCA_963942575.1). Classification (NCBI taxonomy): domain Eukaryota; kingdom Metazoa; phylum Arthropoda; class Insecta; order Hymenoptera; family Pompilidae; genus Priocnemis; species Priocnemis perturbator. Next base: position 18,488 of record CAWWDK010000456.1, read on the forward strand.
TCAAGAACTCTCGTATCTCGGACATCCGCGAGTGTTTCGCGTCGAAAACGTCGTCCCCGTCTGTTTTAGACTCTAAAAACGCGTATGACACTTGATTCGCATGAATCTGTTGAGAAATGGCCGAGATACGCCGTGTTGCACTTCCGGACGATGAATTCATTCAATTCGTTCAAGAACTCTCGTATTTCGGACATCCGCGAGTGTTTCGCGTCGAAAACTTGGTCCCCGTCTGTTTTAGACGCTAAAAACGCGGATGACACTTGATTCGCACCAATCCGTTGAGAAATGGCCGCGATACGCCGTGTTACACTTCCGGACGATGAAATCTTGCTAGTTCTCACATTTTGCAAGCGAACCGCACGATGCACCGCGTTTCGTTCAATTCGTTCAAGAACTCTCGTATCTCGGACATCCGCGAGTGTTTCGCGTCGAAAACTTGGTCCCCGTCTGTTTTAGACGCTAAAAACGCGTATGACACTTGATTCGCACGAATCCGTTGAGAAATGGCCGTGATACGCCGTGTTACACTTCCGGACGATGAATTCGTTCAATTCGTCCGAGAACTCTCGTATCTCGGACATCCGCGAGTGTTTCGCGTCGAAAACGTCGTCCCCGTCTGTTTTAGACTCTAAAAACGCGTATGACACTTGATTCGCACGAATCCGTTGAGAAATGGCCGAGATACACCGTGTTACACTTCCGGACGATGAAATTTTGCTAGTTCTCACGTTTTGCAAGTGAAAAGCACGATGCACCGCGTTTCGTTCAATTCGTCCGAGAACTCTCGTATCTCGGACATCCGCGAGTGTTTCGCGTCGAAAACGTCGTCCCCGTCTGTTTTAGACTCTAAAAACGCGTATGACACTTGATTCGCACGAATCCGTTGAGAAATGGCCGAGATACACCGTGTTACACTTCCGGACGATGAAATTTTGCTAGTTCTCACGTTTTGCAAGTGAAAAGCACGATGCACCGCGTTTCGTTCAGTTCGTTCAAGAACTCTCGTATCTCGGACATCCGCGAGTGTTTCGCGTCGAAAACGTTGTCCCCGTCTGTTTTAGACGCTAAAAACGCGGATGACACTTGATTCGCACCAATCCGTTGAGAAATGGCCGCGATACGCCGTGTTACACATCCGGACGATGAAATCTTGCTAGTTCTCACGTTTTGCAAGCGAACCGCACGATGCACCGCGTTTCGTTCAATTCGTTCAAGAACTCTCGTATCTCGGACATCCGCGAGTGTTTCGCGTCGAAAACGTGGTCCCCGTCTGTTTTAGACGCTAAAAACGCGTATGACACTTGATTCGCACGAATCCGTTGAGAAATCGCCGAGATACGCCGTGTTACACTTCCGGACGATGAATTCGTTCAATTCGTTCAAGAACACTCGTATCTCGGACAACCGCGATTGTTTCGCGTCGAAAACGTGGTCCTCGTCTGTTTTAGACGCTAAAAACGCGTATTACACTTGATTCGCATGAATCCGTTGAGAAATGGCCGCGATACGCCGTATTACACTTCCGGACCATGAAATCTTGCTAGTTCTCACGTTTTGCAAGCGAAACGCACGATGCACCGCGTTTCGTTCAATTCGTTCAAGAACTCACGTATCTTGTACATCTGCGAGTGTTTCGCGTCGCAAACGTGGTCCCCGTCTGTTTTAGACGCTAAAAACGCGGATGACACTTGATTCGCACCAATCCGTTGAGAAATGGCCGAAATACGCCGTGTTACACTTCCGGACGATGAAATCTTGCTTGTTCTCACGTTTTGCAAGCGAAACGCACGATGCACCGCGTTTCGTTCAATTCGTTCAAGAACTCTCCTATCTCGGACATCCGCGAGTGTTTCGCGTCGAAAACGTGGTCCCCGTCTGTTTTAGACGTTAAAAACGCGTATGACACTTGATTCGCACGAATCCGTTGAGAAATGGCCGAGATACGCCGTGTTACACTACCGGACGATGAAATCTTGCTTGTTCTCACGTTTTGCAAGCGAAACGCACCAATGCACCGCGTTTCGTTCAATTCGTTCAAGAACTCTCGTATCTCGGACATCCGCGAGTGTTTCGCGTCGAAAACGTGTTCCCCGTCTGTTTTAGACGCTAAAAACGCGGATGACACTTGATTCGCACCAATCCGTTGAGAAATGGCCGAGATACGCCGTGTTACACTTCCGGACGATGAAATGTTGCTAGTTCTCACGTTTTGCAAGCGAAACGCACGATGCACCGCGTTTCGTTCAATTCGTTCAAGAACTCTCGTATCTCGGACATCCGCGAGTGTTTCGCGTCGAAAACGTGGTCCCCGTCTTTTTAGACGCTAAAAACGCGGATGACACTTGATTCGCACCAATCCGTTGAGAAATGGCCGAGATACGCCGTGTTACACTTCCGGACGATGAAATGTTGCTAGTTCTCACGTTTTGCAAGCAAAACGCACCAATGCACCGCGTTTCGTTCAATTCGTTCAAGAACTCTCGTATCTCGGACATCCGCGAGTGTTTCGCGTCGAAAACGTGTTCCCCGTCTGTTTTAGACGCTAAAAACGCACATGACACTTGATTCGCACGAATCCGTTTAGAACTGGCCGAGATACGCCGTGTTACACTTCCGGACGATGAAATTTTGCTAGTTCACACGTTTTGCATGTGAAAAGCACGATGCACCGCGTTTCGTTCAATTCGTTCAAGAACTCTCGTATCTCGGACATCCGCGAGTGTTTCGCGTCGAAAACGTGGTCCCCGTCTGTTTTAGACTCTAAAAACGCGTATGACACTTGATTCGCACGAATCCGTTGAGAAATGGCCGAGGTACGCCGTGTTGCACTTCCGGACGATGAATTCATTCAATTCGTTCAAGAACTCTCGTATCTCGGACATCCGCGAGTGTTTCGCGTCGAAAACGTGGTCCCCGTCTGTTTTAGACGCTAAAAACGCAAATGACACTTGATTCGCACGAATCCGTTGAGAAATGGCCGAGATACGCCGTGTTACACTTCCGGACGATGAAATCTTGCTTGTTCTCACGTTTTGCAAGCGAAACGCACGATGCACCGCGTTTCGTTCAATTCGTTCAAGAACTCTCCTATCTCGGACATCCGCGAGTGTTTCGCGTCGAAAACGTGGTCCCCGTTTGTTTTAGACGCTAAAAACGCGCATGACACTTGATTCGCACGAATCCATTTAGAAATGGCCGAGATACGCCGTGTTACACTTCCGGACGATGAATTCGTTCAATTCGTTCAAGAACTCTCGTATCTCGGACATCCGCGAGTGTATCGCGTCGAAAACGTGGTCCCCGTGCGTTTTAGACGCTAAAAACGCGGATGACACTTGATTCGCACCAATCCGTTGAGAAACAGCCGCGATACGCCGTGTTACACTTCCGGACGATGAATTCGTTCAATTCGTTCAAGAACTCTCGTATCTCGGACATCCGCGAGTGTATCGCGTCGAAAACGTGGTCCCCGTGCGTTTTAGACGCTAAAAACGCGTATGACACTTGATTCGCACGAATCCGTTGAGAAATGGCCGCGATACGCCGTGTTACACTTCCGGACGATGAAATCTTGCTAGTTCTCACATTTTGCAAGCGAACCGCACGATGCACCGCGTTTCGTTCAATTCGTTCAAGAACTCTCGTATCTCGGACATCCGCGAGTGTTTCGCGTCGAAAACTTGGTCCCCGTCTGTTTTAGACGCTAAAAACGCGTATGACACTTGATTCGCACGAATCCGTTGAGAAATGGCCGAGATACGCCGTGTTACACTTCCGGACGATGAAATCTTGCTAGTTCTCACGTTTTGCAAGCGAAACGCACCAATGCACCGCGTTTCGTTCAATTCGTTCAAGAACTCTCGTATCTCGGACATCCGCGTGTGTTTCGCGTCGAAAACGTGGTCCCCGTCTGTTTTAGACGCTAAAAACGCGTATGACACTTGATTCGCACGAATCCGTTGAGAAATGGCCGAGATAGGCCGTGGTACACTTCCGGACGATGAAATCTTGCTAGTTTTCACGTTTTGCAAGCGAAACGCACGATGCACCGCGTTTCGTTCAATTCGTTCAAGAACTCTCGTATCTCGGACATCCGCGAGTGTTTCGGGTCGAAAACGTGGTCCCCGTCTGTTTTAGACGCTAAAAACGCGTATGACACTTGATTCGCACGAATCCAAGGAGAAATGGCCGAGATACGCCGTGTTACACTTCCGGACGATGAATTCGTTCAATTCGTTAAAGAACTCTCGTATCTCGGACATCCGCGAGTGTTTCGCGTCAAAAACGTGGTCCCCGTCTGTTTTAGACGCTAAAAACGCGTATGACACTTGATTCGCACGAATCCGTTGAGAAATGGCCGAGATACGCCGTGTTACACTTCCGGACGACGAAATCTTGATAGTTCTCACATTTTGCAAGTGAACCGCACGATGCACCGCGTTTCGTTCAATTCGTTCAAGAACTCTCGTATCTCGGACATCCGCGAGTGTTTCGCGTCGAAAACGTGGTCCCCGTCCGTTTTAGACGCTAAAACCGCGTATGACACTTGATTCGCACGAATCCGTTGAGAAATGGCCGAGATACGCCGTGTTACACTTCCGGACGATGAATTCGTTCAATTCGTTCAAGAACTCTCGTATCTCGGACATCCGCGAGTGTATCGCGTCGAAAACGTGGTCCCCGTCCGTTTTAGACGCTAAAAACGCGTATGACACTTGATTCACACGAATCCGTGGAGAAATGGCCGAGATACCCCGTGTTACACTTCCGGAGGATGAATTCGTTCAATTCGTTCAAGAACTCTCGTATCTCGGACATCCGCGAGTGTTTCGCGTCGAAAACGTGGTCCCCGTCTGTTTTAGACGCTAAAAACGCGGATGACACTTGATTCGCACCAATCCGTTGAGAAATGGCCGCGATACGCCGTGTTACACTTCCGGACGATGAAATCTTGATAGTTCTCACATTTTGCAAGTGAACCGCACGATGCACCGCGTTTCGTTCAATTCGTTCAAGAACTCTCGTATCTCGGACATCCGCGAGTGTTTCGCGTCGAAAACGTGGTCCCCGTCTGTTTTAGACGCTAAAAACGCGTATGACACTTGATTCGCCCGAATCCGTTTACAATGCTTACTCTTACTGAGACGCAGGTCAATGCACCGGCCGCCGAGGTAAACATATGATCCGCGACTCTCAGCGCCTCCAAAAACAGGTGACACAGCAACGCACTGTCGTGTGCCACTGTCGAATTATCGCGTGTTATGGGCGAAATCAAATGCATCGCTAACAGGCAGCACAGCAAGCACAGGCAGCACAGCAAGCACAGGCAACACAGCAAGCACAGGCAGCAAGCACAGGCAGCACAGCAAGCACAGGCAGCAAGCAAAGGCATGTCAGAAACCCGCAAAATAGCTCGACGAAATGTGTTCGTTTTAGCGATTCTGGGGGAAATGCAGAGGAGTCAAGCTCCGTCCTCTTTCCAACAGGCAAAGCCTGCTCCGATCTTCGGCGAGATTCACTCTCGCATTTGTTTACAATGCTTACTCTTACTGAGACACAGGTCAATGCATCGGCCGCCGAGGTAAACATATGATCCGCGACTCTCGGCGCCTCCAAAAACAGGTGACACAGCAACGCACTGTCGTGTGCCACTGTCGAATTACCGCGTGTTATGGGCGAAATCAAATGCATCGCTATCAGGCAGCACAGCAAGCACAAGCAGCATAGCAAGCACAGGCAGCAAGCACAGGCAGCACAGCAAGCACAGGCAGCACAGCAAGCACAGGCAGCAAGCACAGGCAGCACAGCAAGCACAGGCAGCAAGCGCAGGCAGCACAGCAAACAGAGGCAACACAGCAAGCACAGGCAGCACAGCAAACACAGGCAGCACAGCAAGCACATATAGCAATAACAGGCAGCACAGCAAGCACAGGCAGCACAGCAAGCACAGGCAGCAAGCACAGGCAGCACAGCAAGCACAGGCAGCACAGTAAGCACAGGCAGCAAGCACAGGCAGCAAGCACAGGCAGCACAGCAAGCACAGGCAGCAAACACAGGCAGCACAGCAAGCACAGGCAGCACAGCAAGCACAGGCAGTAAGCACAGGCAGCAAAGCAAGCACAGGCAGCACAGCAAGCACAGGCAGCAAGCGCAGGCAGCACAGCAAGCACAGGCAGCAAGCGCAGGCAGCACAGCAAACAGAGGCAACACAGCAAGCACAGGCAGCACAGCAAACACAGGCAGCACAGCAAGCACATACAGCAATAACAGGCAGCACAGCAAGCACAGGCAGCACAGCAAGCACAGGCTGCAAGCACAGGCAGCACAGCAAGCACAGGTAGCACAGCAAGCACAGGCAGTAAGCACAGGCAGCACAGGCATCTTGCACAGGCAGCATAGCAAGCACAGCAAGCACAGGCAGCAAGCACAGGCAGCAAGCACAGGCAGCACAGCAAGCACAGGCAGCAAGCACAGGCAGCACAGCAAGCACAGGCAGCAAGCACAGGCAGCACAGAAAGCACAGGCAGCAAGCACAGGCAGCACAGCAAGCACAGGCAGCAAGCACAGGCAGCACAGCAAGCACAGGCAGCACAGCAAGCACCGGCAGCACAGCAAGCACAGGCAGCAAGCACAGGCAGCACAGAAAGCACAGGCAGCTTGCACAGGCAGCATAGCAAGCACAGCAAGCACAGGCAGCAAGCACAGGCAGCACAGCAAGCACAGGCAGCAAGCACAGGCAGCACAGCAAGCACAGGCAGCTTGCACAGGCAGCATAGCAAGCACAGCAAGCACAGGCAGCAAGCACAGGCAGCACAGCAAGCACAGGCAGCAAGCACAGGCAGCACAGGCAGCACAGGCAGCTTACACAGGCAGCATAGCAAGCACAGGCAGCAAGCACAGGCAGCACAGCAAGCACAGGCAGCAAGTGCAGGCAGCACAGCAGGCACAGGCAGCACAGCAAGCACAGCAAGCACAGGCAGCACAGCAAGCACCGGCAGCAAGCACAGGCAGCAAGCACAGGCATGTTAGAAACCCGCAAAATAGCTCGACGAGATGTGTTCGTTTTAACGATTCTGGGGGAAGTGCAGAGGGGTCAAACTCCGTCCTCTTTCCAACAGGCAAAGCCTGCTCCGATCTTCAGCGAGATTCACTCTCGCATTTGTTTACAATGCTTACTCTTACTGAGACGCAGGTCAATGCACCGGCCGCCGAGGTAAACAAATGATCCGCGACTCTCGGCGCCTCCAAAAACAGGTGACACAGCAACGCACTGTCGTATGCCACTGTCGAATTACCGCGTGTTATGGGCGAAATCAAATGCATCGCTAACAGGCAGCACAGCAAGCACAGGCAGCACAGCAAGCACAGGCAACACAGCAAGCACAGGCAGCAAGCACAGGCAGCACAGTAAGCACAGGCAGCAAGCAAAGGCATGTCAGAAACCCGCAAAATAGCTCGACGAGATGTGTTCGTTTTAGCGATTCTGGGGGAAATGCAGAGGAGTCAAGCTCCGTCCTCTTTCCAACAGGCAAAGCCTGCTCCGATCTTCGGCGAGATTCACTCTCGCATTTGTTTACAATGCTTACTCTTACTGAGACACAGGTCAATGCACCGGCCGCCGAGGTAAACATATGATCCGCGACTCTCGGCGCCTCCAAAAACAGGTGACACAGCAACGCACTATCGTGTGCCACTGTCGAATTACCGCGTGTTATGGGCGAAATCAAATGCATCGCTAACAGGCAGCACAGCAAGCACAGACAGCACAGCAAGCACAGGCAGCAAGCACAGGCAGCACAGCAAGCACAGGCAGCACAGCAAACATAGGCAGCACAGCAAGCACAGCAAGCACAGGCAGCAAGCACAGGCAGCACAGCAAGCACAGGCAGCAAGCACAGGCAGCACAGCAAACACAGGCAGCGCAGCAAGCACAGGCAGCAAGCACAGGCAGCACAGCAAGCACAGGCAGCACAGCAAACACAGGCAGCACAGCAAGCACAGGCAGCACAGCAAGCACAGGCATGTCAGAAACCAGCAAAATAGCTCGACGAGATGTGTTCGTTTTTTAGCGATTCTTGGGGAAGTGCAGAGGGGTCAAACTCCGTCCTCTTTCCAACAGGCAAAGCCTGCTCCGATCTTCGGCGAGATTCACTCCCGCATTTGTTTACAATGCTTACTCTTACTGTGTCGCAGGTCAATGCACCGGCCGCCGAGGTGAACATATGATACGCGACCCTCGGCGCCTCCAAAAACAGGTGACACAGCAACGCACTGTCGTGTGCCACTGTCGAATTACCGCGTGTTATGGGCGTAATCAAATGCATCGCTAACAGGCAGCACAGCAAGCACAGGCAGCAAGCAAAGGCATGTCAGAAACCCGCAAAATAGCTCGACGAAATGTGTTCGTTTTAGCGATTCTGGGGGAAATGCAGAGGAGTCAAGCTCCGTCCTCTTTCCAACAGGCAAAGCCTGCTCCGATCTTCGGCGAGATTCACTCTCGCATTTGTTTACAATGCTTACTCTTACTGAGACACAGGTCAATGCACCGGCCGCCGAGGTAAACATATGATCCGCGACTCTCGGCGCCTCCAAAAACAGGTGACACAGCAACGCACTGTCGTGTGCCACTGTCGAATTACCGCGTGTTATGGGCGAAATCAAATGCATCGCTATCAGGCAGCACAGCAAGCACAAGCAGCATAGCAAGCACAGGCAGCAAGCACAGGCAGCACAGCAAGCACAGGCAGCAAGCACAGGCAGCACAGCAAGCACAGGCAGCAAGCACAGGCAGCACAGAAAGCACAGGCAGCAAGCACAGGCAGCACAGCATGCACAGGCAGCACAGCAAGCACAGGCAGCACAGCAAGCACAGGCAGCAAGCACAGGCAGCACAGAAAGCACAGGCAGCAAGCACAGGCAGCACAGCAAGCACAGGCAGCTTGCACAGGCAGCATAGCAAGCACAGCAAGCACAGGCAGCAAGCACAGGCAGCACAGCACGCACAGGCAGCAAGCACAGGCAGCACAGCAAGCACAGGCAGCACAGACAGCAACCACAGGCAGCACAGCAAGCACAGGCAGCAAGCACAGGCAGCACAGCAAGCACAGGCAGCTTGCACAGGCAGCATAGCAAGCACAGCGAGCACAGGCAGCAAGCACAGGCAGCACAGCAAGCACAGGCAGCAAGCACAGGCAGCACAGGCAGCACAGGCAGCTTGCACAGGGAGCATAGCAAGCACAGCAAGCACAGGCAGCAAGCACAGGCAGCACAGCAAGCACAGGCAGCACAGCAAGCACGGGCAGCAAGCACAGGCAGCACAGGCAGCACAGCAAGCACAGGCAGCTTGCACAGGCAGCATAGCAAGCACAGCAAGCACAGGCAGCAAGCACAGGCAGCACAGCACGCACAGGCAGCAAGCACAGGCAGCACAGCAAGCACAGGCAGCACAGACAGCAACCACAGGCAGCACAGCAAGCACAGGCAGCAAGCACAGGCAGCACAGCAAGCACAGGCAGCTTGCACAGGCAGCATAGCAAGCACAGCAAGCACAGGCAGCAAGCACAGGCAGCACAGCAAGCACAGGCAGCAAGCACAGGCAGCACAGGCAGCACAGGCAGCTTGCACAGGGAGCATAGCAAGCACAGCAAGCACAGGCAGCAAGCACAGGCAGCACAGCAAGCACAGGCAGCACAGCAAGCACGGGCAGCAAGCACAGGCAGCACAGGCAGCACAGCAAGCACAGGCAGCAAGCACAGGCAGCAAGTGCAGGCAGCAGAGCAGGCACAGGCAGCACAGCAAGCACAGGCAGCACAGCAAGCACCGGCAGCAAGCACAGGCAGCACAGCAAGTACAGCAAGCACAGGCAGCAAGCACAGGCAGCAATCACAGTCAGCACAGCAAGCACAGGCAGCACAGCAAGCACAGGCAGCAAGTACAGGCAGCACAGCAAGCACAGGCAGCACAGCAAGCACAGGCAGCAAGCACAGGCAGCACAGGCAGCAAGCACAGGCAGCACAGCAAGCACAGGCAACACAGCAAGCACAGGCAGCAAGCACAGGCATGTTAGAAACCCGCAAAATAGCTCGACGAGATGTGTTCGTTTTAACGATTCTGGGGGAAGTGCAGAGGGGTCAAGCTCCGTCCTCTTTCCAACAGGCAAAGCCTGCTCCGATCTTCAGCGAGATTCACTCTCGCATTTGTTTACAATGCTTACTCTTACTGAGACGCAGGTCAATGCACCGGCCGCCGAGGTAAACAAATGATCCGCGACTCTCGGCGCCTCCAAAAACAGGTGACACAGCAACGCACTGTCGTATGCCACTGTCGAATTACCGCGTGTTATGGGCGAAATCAAATGCATCGCTAACAGGCAGCACAGCAAGCACAGACAGCACAGCAAGCACAGGCAGCAAGCACAGGCAGCACAGCAAGCAGAGGCAACAAGCACAGGCAGCACAGCAAGCACAGGCCGCAAGCACAGGCCGCAAGCACAGGCAGCACAGCAAGCACAAACACCAAGCTCAAGCAGCACAGCAAGCACAGGCAGCAAGCACAGGCAGCACAGCAAGCACAGGCAGCAAGCACAGGCAGCACAGCAAACACAGGCAGCACAGCAAGCACAGGCAGCAAGCACAGGCAGCACAGGCATCTTGCACAGGCAGCAAGCACAGGCAGCACAGCAAGCACAGGCAGCACAGCAGGTACAGCAAGCACATGCAGCAAGCACAGGCAGCACAGCAAGCACAGGCTGCAAGCACAGGCAGCACAGCAAGCACAGGCAGTAAGCACAGGCAACACAGTAAGCACAGGCAGCACAGCAAGCACAGGCAGCAAGCACAGGCAGCACAGAAAGCACAGGCAGCAAGCACAGGCAGCACAGCATGCACAGGCAGCACAGCAAGCACAGGCAGCACAGGCAGCAAGCACAGGCAGCAAGCACAGGCAGCACAGCAAGCACAGGCAGCAAACACAGGCAGCACAGCAAGCACAGGCAGCACAGCAAGCACAGGCAGTAAGCACAGGCAGCAAAGCAAGCACAGGCAGCACAGCAAGCACAGGCAGCAAGCGCAGGCAGCACAGCAAACAGAGGCAACACAGCAAGCACAGGCAGCACAGCAAACACAGGCAGCACAGCAAGCACATACAGCAATAACAGGCAGCACAGCAAGCACAGGCAGCAAGCACAGGCAGCACAGCAAGCACAGGCAGCAAGCACAGGCAGCACAGGCATCTTGCACAGGCAGCATAGGAAGCACAGCAAGCACAGGCAGCAAGCACAGGCAGCACAGCAGCACAGGCAGCAAGCACAGGCAGCACAGCAAGCACAGGCAGCACAGCAAGCACAGGCAGCAAGCACAGGCAGCACAGAAAGCACAGGCAGCAAGCACAGGCAGCACAGCATGCACAGGCAGCACAGCAAGCACAGGCAGCAAGCACAGGCAGCACAGCAAGCACAGGCAGCACAGCAAGTACAGGCAGCTTGCACAGGCAGCATAGCAAGCACAGCAAGCACAGGCAGCAAGCACAGGCAGCACAGCAAGCACAGGCAGCAAGCACAGGCAGCACAGCAAGCACAGACAGCAACCACAGGCAGCACAGCAAGCACAGGCAGCAAGCACAGGCAGCACAGCAAGCACAGGCAGCTTGCACACGCAGCATAGCAAGCACAGCAAGCACAGGCAGCAAGCACAGGCAGCAAGCACAGGCAGCAAGCACAGGCAGCACAGCAAGCACAGGCAGCACAACAAGCACAGGCAGCTCAACAAGCACAGGCGGCACAGCAAGCACAGGCAGAACAGCAAGCACAGGCAGCAAGCACAGGCAGCACAGCAAGCACAGGCAGCAAGCACAGTCAGCACAGCAAGCACAGGCAGCAAGCACAGGCAGCACAGCAAGTACAGGCAGCAAGTACAGGCAGCACAGCAAGCACAGGCAGCACAGCAAGCACAGGCAGCACAGCAAGCACAGACAGCAAGCACAGGCAGCACAGGCAGCAAGCACAGGCAGCACAGCAAGTACAGGCAGCAAGTACAGGCAGCACAGCAAGCACTGGCAGCACAGCAAGCACAGGCAGCACAGCAAGCACAGACAGCAAGCACAGGCAGCACAGGCAGCACAGGCAGCTTGCACAGGCAGCATAGCAAGCACAGCAAGCACAGGCAGCAAGCACAGGCAGCACAGCAAGCACAGGCAGCACAGCAAGCACAGGCAGCAAGCACAGGCAGCACAGCAAGCACAGGCAGCAAGTGCAGGCAGCACAGCAGGCACGGGCAGCACAGCAAGCACAGCAAGCACAGGCAGCACAGCAAGCACAGGCAGCAAGCACAGGCAGCACAGCAAGCACAGGCAGCAAGCACAGGCAGCACAGCAAGCACAGGCAGCAAGCACAGTCAGCACAGCAAGCACAGGCAGCAAGCACAGGCAGCAAGTACAGGCAGCACAGCAAGCACAGGCAGCAAGCACAGGCAGCACAGCAAGCACAGGCAGCAGAGCAAGCACAGGCAGCAAGCACAGGCAGCAAGCACAGGCAGTACAGCAAGCACAGGCAGCACAGCAAGCACAGGCAGCAAGCACAGGCAGCACAGCAAGTACAGCAAGCACAGGCAGCAAGCACAGGCAGCACAGCAAGCACACGCAGCAAGTACAGGCAGCACAGCAAGCACAGGCAGCAAGCACAGGCAGCACAGCAAGCACAGGCAGCAGAGCAAGCACAGACAGCAAGCACAGGCAGCAAGCACAGGCAGCACAGCAAGCACAGGCAGCAGAGCAAGCACAGACAGCAAGCACAGGCAGCAAGCACAGGCAGCACAGCAAGCACAGGCAGCAAGCACAGGCAGCACAGCAAGCACAGGCAGCAAGCACAGGCAGCACAGGCAGCACACCAAACACAGGCAGCACAGCAAGCACAGGCAGCAAGCACAGGCAGCACAGCAAGCACAGGCAGCAAGCACAGGCAGCGCAGCAAGCACAGGCAGCACAGCAAGCACAGGCAGCAAGAACAGGCAGCACAGCAAGCACAGGCAGCAAGAACAGGCAGCACAGCAAGCACAGGCAGCAAGCACAGGCAGCACAGGCAGCACACCAAACACAGGCAGCACAGCAAGCACAGGCAGCAAGCACAGGCAGCACAGCAAGCACAGGCAGTAAGCACAGGCAGCAAAGCAAGCACAGGCAGCACAGCAAGCACAGGCAGCAAGCGCAGGCAGCACAGCAAACAGAGGCAACACAGCAAGCACAGGCAGCACAGCAAACACAGGCAGCACAGCAAGCACATACAGCAATAACAGGCAGCACAGCAAGCACAGGCAGCACAGCAAGCACAGGCAGCAAGCACAGGCAGCACAGCAAGCACAGGCAGCAAGCACAGGCAGCACAGGCATCTTGCACAGGCAGCATAGGAAGCACAGCAAGCACAGGCAGCACAGCAGCACAGGCAGCAAGCACAGGCAGCACAGCAAGCACAGGCAGCACAGCAAGCACAGGCAGCAAGCACAGGCAGCACAGAAAGCACAGGCAGCAAGCACAGGCAGCACAGCATGCACAGGCAGCACAGCAAGCACAGGCAGCAAGCACAGGCAGCACAGCAAGCACAGGCAGCACAGCAAGCACAGGCAGCTTGCACAGGCAGCATAGCAAGCACAGCAAGCACAGGCAGCAAGCACAGGCAGCACAGCAAGCACAGGCAGCAAGCACAGGCAGCACAGCAAGCACAGACAGCAACCACAGGCAGCACAGCAAGCACAGGCAGCAAGCACAGGCAGCACAGCAAGCACAGGCAGCTTGCACAGGCAGCATAGCAAACACAGCAAGCACAGGCAGCAAGCACAGGCAGCAAGCACAGGCAGCAAGCACAGGCAGCACAGCAAGCACAGGCAGCTCAACAAGCACAGGCAGAACAGCAAGCACAGGCAGCAAGCACAGGCAGCACAGCAAGCACAGGCAGCAAGCACAGTCAGCACAGCAAGCACAGGCAGCAAGCACAGGCAGCACAGCAAGCACAGGCAGCAAGCACAGGCAGCACAGCAAACACAGGCAGCACAGCAAGCACAGGCAGCAAGCACAGGCAGCACAGCAAGCACAGGCAGCACAGCAGGTACAGCAAGCACATGCAGCAAGCACAGGCAGCACAGCAAGCACAGGCAGCACAGCAAGCACAGGCAGTAAGCACAGGCAACACAGTAAGCACAGGCAGCACAGCAAGCACAGGCAGCAAGCACAGGCAGCACAGAAAGCACAGGCAGCAAGCACAGGCAGCACAGCATGCACAGGCAGCACAGCAAGCACAGGCAGCACAGGCAGCAAGCACAGGCAGCAAGCACAGGCAGCACAGCAAGCACAGGCAGCAAGCACAGGCAGCACAGCAAGCACAGGCAGCAAACACAGGCAGCACAGCAAGCACAGGCAGCACAGCAAGCACAGGCAGTAAGCACAGGCAGCAAAGCAAGCACAGGCAGCACAGCAAGCACAGGCAGCAAGCGCAGGCAGCACAGCAAGCACAGGCAGCACAGCAAGTACAGGCAGCTTGCACAGGCAGCATAGCAAGCACAGCAAGCACAGGCAGCAAGCACAGGCAGCACAGACAGCAACCACAGGCAGCACAGCAAGCACAGGCAGCAAGCACAGGCAGCACAGCAAGCACAGGCAGCTTGCACAGGCAGCATAGCAAGCACAGCAAGCACAGGCAGCAAGCACAGGCAGCAAGCACAGGCAGCAAGCACAGGCAGCACAGCAAGCACAGGCAGCACAACAAGCACAGGCAGCTCAACAAGCACAGGCGGCACAGCAAGCACAGGCAGAACAGCAAGCACAGGCAGCAAGCACAGGCAGCACAGCAAGCACAGGCAGCAAGCACAGTCAGCACAGCAAGCACAGGCAGCAAGCACAGGCAGCACAGCAAGCACAGGCAGCAAGTACAGGCAGCACAGCAAGCACTGGCAGCACAGCAAGCACAGGCAGCACAGCAAGCACAGACAGCAAGCACAGGCAGCACAGGCAGCACAGGCAGCTTGCACAGGCAGCATAGCAAGCACAGCAAGCACAGGCAGCAAGCACAGGCAGCACAGCAAGCACAGGCAGCACAGCAAGCACAGGCAGCAAGCACAGGCAGCACAGCAAGCACAGGCAGCAAGTGCAGGCAGCACAGCAGGCACAGGCAGCACAGCAAGCACAGCAAGCACAGGCAGCAAGCACAGGCAGCACAGCAAGCACAGGCAGCAAGCACAGGCAGCACAGCAAGCACAGGCAGCAAGCACAGTCAGCACAGCAAGCACAGGCAGCAAGCACAGGCAGCAAGTACAGGCAGCACAGCAAGCACAGGCAGCAAGCACAGGCAGCACAGCAAGCACAGGCAGCAGAGCAAGCACAGGCAGCAAGCACAGGCAGCAAGCACAGGCAGTACAGCAAGCACAGGCAGCACAGCAAGCACCGGCAGCACAGCAAGCACAGGCAGCTTGCACAGGCAGCATAGCAAGCACAGGTAGCAAGCACAGGCAGCACAGCAAGCACAGACAGCAACCACAGGCAGCACAGCGAGCACAGGCAGCAAGCACAGGCAGCACAGCAAGCACAGGCAGCAAGCACAGGCAGCACAGCAAGCACAGGCAGCAAGCACAGGCAGCACAGGCAGCACACCAAACACAGGCAGCACAGCAAGCACAGGCAGCAAGCACAGGCAGCACAGCAAGCACAGGCAGCAAGCACAGGCAGCGCAGCAAGCACAGGCAGCACAGCAAGCACAGGCAGCAAGAACAGGCAGCACAGCAAGCACAGGCAGCAAGAACAGGCAGCACAGCAAGCACAGGCAGCAAGCACAGGCAGCACAGGCAGCACACCAAACACAGGCAGCACAGCAAGCACAGGCAGCAAGCACAGGCAGCACAGCAAGCACAGGCAGTAAGCACAGGCAGCAAAGCAAGCACAGGCAGCACAGCAAGCACAGGCAGCAAGCGCAGGCAGCACAGCAAACAGAGGCAACACAGCAAGCACAGGCAGCACAGCAAACACAGGCAGCACAGCAAGCACATACAGCAATAACAGGCAGCACAGCAAGCACAGGCAGCACAGCAAGCACAGGCAGCAAGCACAGGCAGCACAGCAAGCACAGGCAGCAAGCACAGGCAGCACAGGCATCTTGCACAGGCAGCATAGGAAGCACAGCAAGCACAGGCAGCACAGCAGCACAGGCAGCAAGCACAGGCAGCACAGCAAGCACAGGCAGCACAGCAAGCACAGGCAGCAAGCACAGGCAGCACAGAAAGCACAGGCAGCAAGCACAGGCAGCACAGCATGCACAGGCAGCACAGCAAGCACAGGCAGCAAGCACAGGCAGCACAGCAAGCACAGGCAGCACAGCAAGCACAGGCAGCTTGCACAGGCAGCATAGCAAGCACAGCAAGCACAGGCAGCAAGCACAGGCAGCACAGCAAGCACAGGCAGCAAGCACAGGCAGCACAGCAAGCACAGACAGCAACCACAGGCAGCACAGCAAGCACAGGCAGCAAGCACAGGCAGCACAGCAAGCACAGGCAGCTTGCACAGGCAGCATAGCAAACACAGCAAGCACAGGCAGCAAGCACAGGCAGCAAGCACAGGCAGCAAGCACAGGCAGCACAGCAAGCACAGGCAGCTCAACAAGCACAGGCAGAACAGCAAGCACAGGCAGCAAGCACAGGCAGCACAGCAAGCACAGGCAGCAAGCACAGTCAGCACAGCAAGCACAGGCAGCAAGCACAGGCAGCACAGCAAGCACAGGCAGCAAGCACAGGCAGCACAGCAAACACAGGCAGCACAGCAAGCACAGGCAGCAAGCACAGGCAGCACAGCAAGCACAGGCAGCACAGCAGGTACAGCAAGCACATGCAGCAAGCACAGGCAGCACAGCAAGCACAGGCTGCAAGCACAGGCAGCACAGCAAGCACAGGCAGTAAGCACAGGCAACACAGTAAGCACAGGCAGCACAGCAAGCACAGGCAGCAAGCACAGGCAGCACAGAAAGCACAGGCAGCAAGCACAGGCAGCACAGCATGCACAGGCAGCACAGCAAGCACAGGCAGCACAGGCAGCAAGCACAGGCAGCAAGCACAGGCAGCACAGCAAGCACAGGCAGCAAGCACAGGCAGCACAGCAAGCACAGGCAGCAAACACAGGCAGCACAGCAAGCACAGGCAGCACAGCAAGCACAGGCAGTAAGCACAGGCAGCAAAGCAAGCACAGGCAGCACAGCAAGCACAGGCAGCAAGCGCAGGCAGCACAGCAAGCACAGGCAGCACAGCAAGTACAGGCAGCTTGCACAGGCAGCATAGCAAGCACAGCAAGCACAGGCAGCAAGCACAGGCAGCACAGACAGCAACCACAGGCAGCACAGCAAGCACAGGCAGCAAGCACAGGCAGCACAGCAAGCACAGGCAGCTTGCACAGGCAGCATAGCAAGCACAGCAAGCACAGGCAGCAAGCACAGGCAGCAAGCACAGGCAGCAAGCACAGGCAGCACAGCAAGCACAGGCAGCACAACAAGCACAGGCAGCTCAACAAGCACAGGCGGCACAGCAAGCACAGGCAGAACAGCAAGCACAGGCAGCAAGCACAGGCAGCACAGCAAGCACAGGCAGCAAGCACAGTCAGCACAGCAAGCACAGGCAGCAAGCACAGGCAGCACAGCAAGCACAGGCAGCAAGTACAGGCAGCACAGCAAGCACTGGCAGCACAGCAAGCACAGGCAGCACAGCAAGCACAGACAGCAAGCACAGGCAGCACAGCAAGCACAGGCAGCACAGCAAGCACAGACAGCAAGCACAGGCAGCACAGGCAGCACAGGCAGCTTGCACAGGCAGCATAGCAAGCACAGCAAGCACAGGCAGCAAGCACAGGCAGCACAGCAAGCACAGGCAGCACAGCAAGCACAGGCAGCAAGCACAGGCAGCACAGCAAGCACAGGCAGCAAGTGCAGGCAGCACAGCAGGCACAGGCAGCACAGCAAGCACAGCAAGCACAGGCAGCAAGCACAGGCAGCACAGCAAGCACAGGCAGCAAGCACAGGCAGCACAGCAAGCACAGGCAGCAAGCACAGTCAGCACAGCAAGCACAGGCAGCAAGCACAGGCAGCAAGTACAGGCAGCACAGCAAGCACAGGCAGCAAGCACAGGCAGCACAGCAAGCACAGGCAGCAGAGCAAGCACAGGCAGCAAGCACAGGCAGCAAGCACAGGCAGTACAGCAAGCACAGGCAGCACAGCAAGCACCGGCAGCACAGCAAGCACAGGCAGCTTGCACAGGCAGCATAGCAAGCACAGGTAGCAAGCACAGGCAGCACAGCAAGCACAGACAGCAACCACAGGCAGCACAGCGAGCACAGGCAGCAAGCACAGGCAGCACAGCAAGCACAGGCAGCAAGCACAGGCAGCACAGCAAGCACAGGCAGCAAGCACAGGCAGCACAGGCAGCACACCAAACACAGGCAGCACAGCAAGCACAGGCAGCAAGCACAGGCAGCACAGCAAGCACAGGCAGCAAGCACAGGCAGCGCAGCAAGCACAGGCAGCACAGCAAGCACAGGCAGCAAGAACAGGCAGCACAGCAAGCACAGGCAGCAAGAACAGGCAGCACAGCAAGCACAGGCAGCAAGCACAGGCAGCACAGGCAGCACACCAAACACAGGCAGCACAGCAAGCACAGGCAGCAAGCACAGGCAGCACAGCAAGCACAGGCAGTAAGCACAGGCAGCAAAGCAAGCACAGGCAGCACAGCAAGCACAGGCAGCAAGCGCAGGCAGCACAGCAAACAGAGGCAACACAGCAAGCACAGGCAGCACAGCAAACACAGGCAGCACAGCAAGCACATACAGCAATAACAGGCAGCACAGCAAGCACAGGCAGCACAGCAAGCACAGGCAGCAAGCACAGGCAGCACAGCAAGCACAGGCAGCAAGCACAGGCAGCACAGCAAGCACAGGCAGTAAGCACAGGCAGCAAAGCAAGCACAGGCAGCACAGCAAGCACAGGCAGCAAGCGCAGGCAGCACAGCAAACAGAGGCAACACAGCAAGCACAGGCAGCACAGCAAACACAGGCAGCACAGCAAGCACATACAGCAATAACAGGCAGCACAGCAAGCACAGGCAGCACAGCAAGCACAGGCAGCAAGCACAGGCAGCACAGCAAGCACAGGCAGCAAGCACAGGCAGCACAGGCATCTTGCACAGGCAGCATAGGAAGCACAGCAAGCACAGGCAGCAAGCACAGGCAGCACAGCAGCACAGGCAGCAAGCACAGGCAGCACAGCAAGCACAGGCAGCAAGCACAGGCAGCGCAGAAAGCACAGGCAGCAAGCACAGGCAGCACAGCATGCACAGGCAGCACAGCAAGCACAGGCAGCAAGCACAGGCAGCACAGCAAGCACAGGCAGCACAGCAAGCACAGGCAGCACAGCAAGTACAGGCAGCTTGCACAGGCAGCATAGCAAGCACAGCAAGCACAGGCAGCAAGCACAGGCAGCACAGCAAGCACAGGCAGCAAGCACAGGCAGCACAGCAAGCACAGACAGCAACCACAGGCAGCACAGCAAGCACAGGCAGCAAGCACAGGCAGCACAGCAAGCACAGGCAGCTTGCACAGGCAGCATAGCAAGCACAGCAAGCACAGGCAGCAAGCACAGGCAGCAAGCACAGGCAGCAAGCACAGGCAGCAAGCACAGGCAGCACAACAAGCACAGGCAGCTCAACAAGCACAGGCGGCACAGCAAGCACAGGCAGAACAGCAAGCACAGGCAGCAAGCACAGGCAGCACAGCAAGCACAGGCAGCAAGCACAGTCAGCACAGCAAGCACAGGCAGCAAGCACAGGCAGCACAGCAAGCACAGGCAGCAAGTACAGGCAGCACAGCAAGCACTGGCAGCACAGCAAGCACAGGCAGCACAGCAAGCACAGACAGCAAGCACAGGCAGCACAGGCAGCACAGGCAGCTTGCACAGGCAGCATAGCAAGCACAGCAAGCACAGGCAGCAAGCACAGGCAGCACAGCAAGCACAGGCAGCACAGCAAGCACAGGCAGCAAGCACAGGCAGCACAGCAAGCACAGGCAGCAAGTGCAGGCAGCACAGCAGGCACAGGCAGCACAGCAAGCACAGCAAGCACAGGCAGCACAGCAAGCACAGGCAGCAAGCACAGGCAGCACAGCAAGCACAGGCAGCAAGCACAGGCAGCAAGTACAGGCAGCACAGCAAGCACAGGCAGCAAGCACAGGCAGCACAGCAAGCACAGGCAGCAGAGCAAGCACAGGCAGCAAGCACAGGCAGCACAGCAAGCACAGGCAGCAAGCACAGGCAGCGCAGCAAGCACAGGCAGCACAGCAAGCACAGGCAGCAAGAACAGGCAGCACAGCAAGCACAGGCAGCAAGAACAGGCAGCACAGCAAGCACAGGCAGCAAGCACAGGCAGCACAGGCAGCACACCAAACACAGGCAGCACAGCAAGCACAGGCAGCAAGCACAGGCAGCACAGCAAGCACAGGCAGCACAGCAAGCACAGGCAGCAAGCACAGGCAGCACAGCAAGCACAGGCAGCAAGCACAGGCAACACAGCAAGCACAGGCAGCAAGCACAGGCAGCACAGCAAGCACAGGCATGATAGAAACCCGCAAAATAGCTCGACGAGATGTGTTCGTTTTAGCGATTCTGGGGGAAGTACAGAGGGGTCAAGCTCCGTCCTCCTTCCAACAGGCAAAGCCTGCTCCGATCTTCGGCGAGATTCACTCTCGCATTTGTTTACAATGCTTACTCTTACTGAGACGCAGGTCAATGCACCGGCTGCCGAGGTAAACATATGATCCGCAACTCTCGGCGCCTCCAAAAATAGGTGACACAGCAACGCACTGTCGTGTGCCACTGTCGAATTACCGCGTGTTATGGGCGAAATCAAATGCATCGCTAACAGGCAGCACAGCAAGCACAGGCAGCATAGCAAGCACAGGCAGCAAGCACAGGCAGCACAGCAAGCACAGGCAGCACAGCAAGCACAGGCAGCTAGCACAGGCAGCACAGCAAGCACAGGCAGCAAGCACAGGCAGCACAGCAAGCACAGGCAGCAAGCACAGGCAGCAAGCACAGGCAGCACAGGCAGCACAGCAAGCACAGGCAGCACAGCAAGTACAGGCAGCAAGCACAGGCAGCACACCAAGCACAGGCAGCAAGCACAGTCAGCACAGCAAGCACAGGCAGCAAGCACAGGCAGCACAGCAAGCACAGGCAGCAAGCACAGGCAGCACAGCAAGCACAGGCAGCAAGCACAGGCAGCAAGCACAGGCAGCACAGGCAGCACAGCAAGCACAGGCAACACAGGCAGCAAGCACAGGCAGCAAGCACAGGCATCACAGCAAGCAGAGGCAGCTAGCACAGGCATGTTAGAAACCCGCAAAATAGCTCGACGAGATGTGTTCGTTTTAGCGATTCTGGGGGAAGTGCAGAGGGGTCAAGCTCCGTCCTCTTTCCAACAGGCAAAGCCTGCTCCGATCTTCGGCGAGATTCACTCTCGCACTTGTTTACAATGCTTACTCTTACTGAGACGCAGGTCAATGCACCGGCCGCCGAGGTAAACATATGATCCGCGACTCTCGGCGCCTCCAAAAACAGGTGACACAGCAACGCACTGTCGTGTGCCACTGTCGAATTACCGCGTGTTATGGGCGAAATCAAATGCATCGCTAACAGGCAGCACAGCAAGCACAGGCAGCATAGCAAGCACAGGCAGCACAGCAAGCACAGGCAGCACAGCAAGTACAGCAAGCACAGGCAGCAAGCACAGGCAGCACAGGCAGCAAGCACAGGCAGCACAGCAAGCACAGGCAGCAAGCACAGGCAGCAAGCACAGGCAGCAAGCACAGGCAGCACAGCAAGTACAGGCAGCACAGCAAGCACAGGCAGCAAGCACAGGCAACACAGCAAGCACAGGCAGCAAGCGCAGGCAGCACAGCAAGCACAGGCAGCAAGCACAGGCAGCACAGCAACCACAGGCAGCACAGCAAGCACAGGCAGCACAGCAAGCACAGGCAGCAAGCACAGGCAGCACAGCAAGCACAGGCAGCAAGCACAGGCAGCACAGCAAGCACAGGCAGCACAGCAAGCACAGGCAGCAAGCACAGGCAGCACAGGCAGCAAGCACAGGCAGCACAGCAAGCACAGGCAGCAAGTGCAGGCAGCACAGCAGGCACAGGCAGCACAGCAAGCACAGCAAGCACAGGCAGCACAGCAAGCACAGGCAGCAAGCACAGGCAGCACAGCAAGTACAGCAAGCACAGGCAGCAAGCACAGGCAGCACAGCAAGCACAGGCAGCAAGCACAGTCAGCACAGCAAGCACAGGCAGCAAGCACAGGCAGCACAGCAAGCACAGGCAGCAAGTACAGGCAGCACAGCAAGCACAGACAGCACAGCAAGCACAGGCAGCAAGCACAGGGAGCACAGCAAGCACAGGCAGCAGAGCAAGCACAGGCAGCAAGCACAGGCAGCAAGCACAGGCAGTACAGCAAGCACAGGCAGCACAGCAAGCACAGGCAGCAAGCACAGACAGCACAGCAAGTACAGCAAGCACAGGCAGCAAGCACAGGCAGCACAGCAAGCACAGGCAGCAAGTACAGGCAGCACAGCAAGCACAGGCAGCAAGCACAGGCAGCACAGCAAGCACAGACAGCAACCACAGGCAGCACAGCAAGCACAGGCAGCAAGCACAGGCAGCACAGCAAGCACAGGCAGCTTGCACAGGCAGCATAGCAAGCACAGCAAGCACAGGCAGCAAGCACAGGCAGCAAGCACAGGCAGCAAGCACAGGCAGCACAGCAAGCACAGGCAGCACAACAAGCACAGGCAGCTCAACAAGCACAGGCGGCACAGCAAGCACAGGCAGAACAGCAAGCACAGGCAGCAAGCACAGGCAGCACAGCAAGCACAGGCAGCAAGCACAGTCAGCACAGCAAGCACAGGCAGCAAGCACAGGCAGCACAGCAAGCACAGGCAGCAAGTACAGGCAGCACAGCAAGCACTGGCAGCACAGCAAGCACAGGCAGCACAGCAAGCACAGACAGCAAGCACAGGCAGCACAGGCAGCACAGGCAGCTTGCACAGGCAGCATAGCAAGCACAGCAAGCACAGGCAGCAAGCACAGGCAGCACAGCAAGCACAGGCAGCACAGCAAGCACAGGCAGCAAGCACAGGCAGCACAGCAAGCACAGGCAGCAAGCACAGGCAGCACAGCAAGCACAGGCAGCAAGTGCAGGCAGCACAGCAGGCACAGGCAGCACAGCAAGCACAGCAAGCACAGGCAGCAAGCACAGGCAGCACAGCAAGCACAGGCAGCAAGCACAGGCAGCACAGCAAGCACAGGCAGCAAGCACAGTCAGCACAGCAAGCACAGGCAGCAAGCACAGGCAGCAAGTACAGGCAGCACAGCAAGCACAGGCAGCAAGCACAGGCAGCACAGCAAGCACAGGCAGCAGAGCAAGCACAGGCAGCAAGCACAGGCAGCAAGCACAGGCAGTACAGCAAGCACAGGCAGCACAGCAAGCACCGGCAGCACAG
The DNA here is from genome assembly GCA_963942575.1 of Priocnemis perturbator. Lineage (NCBI taxonomy): Eukaryota > Metazoa > Arthropoda > Insecta > Hymenoptera > Pompilidae > Priocnemis > Priocnemis perturbator. The sequence continues at coordinate 42,043 of CAWWDK010000456.1, forward strand.
CAAGCACAGGCAGCTTGCACAGGCAGCATAGCAAGCACAGGTAGCAAGCACAGGCAGCACAGCAAGCACAGACAGCAACCACAGGCAGCACAGCGAGCACAGGCAGCAAGCACAGGCAGCACAGCAAGCACAGGCAGCAAGCACAGGCAGCACAGCAAGCACAGGCAGCAAGCACAGGCAGCACAGGCAGCACACCAAACACAGGCAGCACAGCAAGCACAGGCAGCAAGAACAGGCCGCACAGCAAGCACAGGCAGCAAGCACAGGCAGCACAGGCAGCACACCAAACACAGGCAGCACAGCAAGCACAGGCAGCAAGCACAGGCAGCACAGCAAGCACAGGCAGTAAGCACAGGCAGCAAAGCAAGCACAGGCAGCACAGCAAGCACAGGCAGCAAGCGCAGGCAGCACAGCAAACAGAGGCAACACAGCAAGCACAGGCAGCACAGCAAACACAGGCAGCACAGCAAGCACATACAGCAATAACAGGCAGCACAGCAAGCACAGGCAGCACAGGCAGCAAGCACAGGCAGCACAGCAAGCACAGGCAGCAAGCACAGGCAGCACAGGCATCTTGCACAGGCAGCATAGGAAGCACAGCAAGCACAGGCAGCAAGCACAGGCAGCACAGCAGCACAGGCAGCAAGCACAGGCAGCACAGCAAGCACAGGCAGCAAGCACAGGCAGCACAGAAAGCACAGGCAGCAAGCACAGGCAGCACAGCATGCACAGGCAGCACAGCAAGCACAGGCAGCAAGCACAGGCAGCACAGCAAGCACAGGCAGCACAGCAAGCACAGGCAGCACAGCAAGTACAGGCAGCTTGCACAGGCAGCATGGCAAGCACAGCAAGCACAGGCAGCAAGCACAGGCAGCACAGCAAGCACAGGCAGCAAGCACAGGCAGCACAGCAAGCACAGACAGCAACCACAGGCAGCACAGCAAGCACAGGCAGCAAGCACAGGCAGCACAGCAAGCACAGGCAGCTTGCACAGGCAGCATAGCAAGCACAGCAAGCACAGGCAGCAAGCACAGGCAGCAAGCACAGGCAGCAAGCACAGGCAGCAAGCACAGGCAGCACAGCAAGCACAGGCAGCACAACAAGCACAGGCAGCTCAACAAGCACAGGCGGCACAGCAAGCACAGGCAGAACAGCAAGCACAGGCAGCAAGCACAGGCAGCACAGCAAGCACAGGCAGCAAGCACAGTCAGCACAGCAAGCACAGGCAGCAAGCACAGGCAGCACAGCAAGCACAGGCAGCAAGTACAGGCAGCACAGCAAGCACTGGCAGCACAGCAAGCACAGGCAGCACAGCAAGCACAGACAGCAAGCACAGGCAGCACAGGCAGCACAGGCAGCTTGCACAGGCAGCATAGCAAGCACAGCAAGCACAGGCAGCAAGCACAGGCAGCACAGCAAGCACAGGCAGCAAGCACAGGCAGCACAGCAAGCACAGGCAGCAAGTGCAGGCAGCACAGCAGGCACAGGCAGCACAGCAAGCACAGCAAGCACAGGCAGCACAGCAAGCACAGGCAGCAAGCACAGGCAGCACAGCAAGCACAGGCAGCAAGCACAGGCAGCAAGTACAGGCAGCACAGCAAGCACAGGCAGCAAGCACAGGCAGCACAGCAAGCACAGGCAGCAGAGCAAGCACAGGCAGCAAGCACAGGCAGCACAGCAAGCACAGGCAGCAAGCACAGGCAGCGCAGCAAGCACAGGCAGCACAGCAAGCACAGGCAGCAAGAACAGGCAGCACAGCAAGCACAGGCAGCAAGAACAGGCAGCACAGCAAGCACAGGCAGCAAGCACAGGCAGCACAGGCAGCACACCAAACACAGGCAGCACAGCAAGCACAGGCAGCAAGCACAGGCAGCACAGCAAGCACAGGCAGCACAGCAAGCACAGGCAGCAAGCACAGGCAGCACAGCAAGCACAGGCAGCAAGCACAGGCAACACAGCAAGCACAGGCAGCAAGCACAGGCAGCACAGCAAGCACAGGCATGATAGAAACCCGCAAAATAGCTCGACGAGATGTGTTCGTTTTAGCGATTCTGGGGGAAGTACAGAGGGGTCAAGCTCCGTCCTCCTTCCAACAGGCAAAGCCTGCTCCGATCTTCGGCGAGATTCACTCTCGCATTTGTTTACAATGCTTACTCTTACTGAGACGCAGGTCAATGCACCGGCTGCCGAGGTAAACATATGATCCGCAACTCTCGGCGCCTCCAAAAATAGGTGACACAGCAACGCACTGTCGTGTGCCACTGTCGAATTACCGCGTGTTATGGGCGAAATCAAATGCATCGCTAACAGGCAGCACAGCAAGCACAGGCAGCATAGCAAGCACAGGCAGCAAGCACAGGCAGCACAGCAAGCACAGGCAGCACAGCAAGCACAGGCAGCTAGCACAGGCAGCACAGCAAGCACAGGCAGCAAGCACAGGCAGCACAGCAAGCACAGGCAGCAAGCACAGGCAGCAAGCACAGGCAGCACAGGCAGCACAGCAAGCACAGGCAGCACAGCAAGTACAGGCAGCAAGCACAGGCAGCACACCAAGCACAGGCAGCAAGCACAGTCAGCACAGCAAGCACAGGCAGCAAGCACAGGCAGCACAGCAAGCACAGGCAGCAAGCACAGGCAGCACAGCAAGCACAGGCAGCAAGCACAGGCAGCAAGCACAGGCAGCACAGGCAGCACAGCAAGCACAGGCAACACAGGCAGCAAGCACAGGCAGCAAGCACAGGCATCACAGCAAGCAGAGGCAGCTAGCACAGGCATGTTAGAAACCCGCAAAATAGCTCGACGAGATGTGTTCGTTTTAGCGATTCTGGGGGAAGTGCAGAGGGGTCAAGCTCCGTCCTCTTTCCAACAGGCAAAGCCTGCTCCGATCTTCGGCGAGATTCACTCTCGCACTTGTTTACAATGCTTACTCTTACTGAGACGCAGGTCAATGCACCGGCCGCCGAGGTAAACATATGATCCGCGACTCTCGGCGCCTCCAAAAACAGGTGACACAGCAACGCACTGTCGTGTGCCACTGTCGAATTACCGCGTGTTATGGGCGAAATCAAATGCATCGCTAACAGGCAGCACAGCAAGCACAGGCAGCATAGCAAGCACAGGCAGCACAGCAAGCACAGGCAGCACAGCAAGTACAGCAAGCACAGGCAGCAAGCACAGGCAGCACAGGCAGCAAGCACAGGCAGCACAGCAAGCACAGGCAGCAAGCACAGGCAGCACAGCAAGTACAGGCAGCACAGCAAGTACAGGCAGCACAGCAAGCACAGGCAGCAAGCACAGGCAACACAGCAAGCACAGGCAGCAAGCGCAGGCAGCACAGCAAGCACAGGCAGCAAGCACAGGCAGCACAGCAACCACAGGCAGCACAGCAAGCACAGGCAGCACAGCAAGCACAGGCAGCAAGCACAGGCAGCACAGCAAGCACAGGCAGCAAGCACAGGCAGCACAGCAAGCACAGGCAGCACAGCAAGCACAGGCAGCAAGCACAGGCAGCACAGCAGCACAGGCAGCAAGCACAGGCAGTACAGCAAGCACAGGCAGCAAGCACAGGCAGCACAGAAAGCACAGGCAGCAAGCACAGGCAGCACAGCATGCACAGGCAGCACAGCAAGCACAGGCAGCACAGCAAGCACCGGCAGCACAGCAAGCACAGGCAGCTTGCACAGGCAGCATAGCAAGCACAGGCAGCAAGCACAGGCAGCACAGCAAGCACAGACAGCAACCACAGGCAGCACAGCAAGCACAGGCAGCAAGCACAGGCAGCACAGCAAGCACAGGCAGCTTGCACAGGCAGCAAACACAGGCAGCAAGCACAGGCAGCAAGCACAGGCAGCACAGCAAGCACAGGCAGCACAACAAGCACAGGCAGCTCAACAAGCACAGGCGGCACAGCAAGCACAGGCAGAACAGCAAGCACAGGCAGCAAGCACAGGCAGCACAGCAAGCACAGGCAGCAAGCACAGTCAGCACAGCAAGCACAGGCAGCAAGCACAGGCAGCACAGCAAGCACAGGCAGCAAGTACAGGCAGCAGAGCAAGCACTGGCAGCACAGCAAGCACAGGCAGCACAGCAAGCACAGACAGCAAGCACAGGCAGCACAGGCAGCACAGGCAGCTTGCACAGGCAGCATAGCAAGCACAGCAAGCACAGGCAGCAAGCACAGGCAGCACAGCAAGCACAGGCAGCAAGCACAGGCAGCACAGGCAGCAAGCACAGGCAGCACAGCAAGCACAGGCAGCAAGTGCAGGCAGCACAGCAGGCACAGGCAGCACAGCAAGCACAGCAAGCACAGGCAGCACAGCAAGCACAGGCAGCAAGCACAGGCAGCACAGCAAGTACAGCAAGCACAGGCAGCAAGCACAGGCAGCACAGCAAGCACAGGCAGCAAGCACAGTCAGCACAGCAAGCACAGGCAGCAAGCACAGGCAGCACAGCAAGCACAGGCAGCAAGTACAGGCAGCACAGCAAGCACAGACAGCACAGCAAGCACAGGCAGCAAGCACAGGGAGCACAGCAAGCACAGGCAGCAGAGCAAGCACAGGCAGCAAGCACAGGCAGCAAGCACAGGCAGTACAGCAAGCACAGGCAGCACAGCAAGCACAGGCAGCAAGCACAGACAGCACAGCAAGTACAGCAAGCACAGGCAGCAAGCACAGGCAGCACAGCAAGCACAGGCAGCAAGTACAGGCAGCACAGCAAGCACAGGCAGCAAGCACAGGCAGCACAGCAAGCACAGACCGCAAGCACAGGCAGCAAGCACAGGCAGCACAGCAAGCACAGGCAGCAAGCACAGGCAGCACAGGCAGCACACCAAACACAGGCAGCACAGCAAGCACAGGCAGCAAGCACAGGCAGCACAGCAAGCACAGGCAGCAAGCACAGGCAGCGCAGCAAGCACAGGCAGCACAGCAAGCACAGGCAGCAAGAACAGGCAGCACAGCAAGCACAGGCAGCAAGAACAGGCAGCACAGCAAGCACAGGCAGGACAGCAAGCACAGGCAGCAAGCACAGGCAGCACAGCAAGCACAGGCAGCAAGCACAGGCAACACAGCAAGCACAGGCAGCAAGCACAGGCAGCAAGCACAGGCAGCACAGCAAGCACAGGCAGCACAACAAGCACAGGCAGCTCAACAAGCACAGGCGGCACAGCAAGCACAGGCAGAACAGCAAGCACAGGCAGCAAGCACAGGCAGCACAGCAAGCACAGGCAGCAAGCACAGTCAGCACAGCAAGCACAGGCAGCAAGCACAGGCAGCACAGCAAGCACAGGCAGCACAGCAAGCACAGACAGCAAGCACAGGCAGCACAGGCAGCACAGGCAGCTTGCACAGGCAGCATAGCAAGCACAGCAAGCACAGGCAGCAAGCACAGGCAGCACAGCAAGCACAGGCAGCAAGCACAGGCAGCACAGGCAGCAAGCACAGGCAGCACAGCAAGCACAGGCAGCAAGTGCAGGCAGCACAGCAGGCACAGGCAGCACAGCAAGCACAGCAAGCACAGGCAGCACAGCAAGCACAGGCAGCAAGCACAGGCAGCAAGCACAGGCAGCACAGCAAGCACAGGCAGCAAGCACAGTCAGCACAGCAAGCACAGGCAGCAAGCACAGGCAGCACAGCAAGCACAGGCAGCAAGTACAGGCAGCACAGCAAGCACAGACAGCACAGCAAGCACAGGCAGCAAGCACAGGGAGCACAGCAAGCACAGGCAGCAGAGCAAGCACAGGCAGCAAGCACAGGCAGCAAGCACAGGCAGTACAGCAAGCACAGGCAGCACAGCAAGCACAGGCAGCAAGCACAGACAGCACAGCAAGTACAGCAAGCACAGGCAGCAAGCACAGGCAGCACAGCAAGCACAGGCAGCAAGTACAGGCAGCACAGCAAGCACAGGCAGCAAGCACAGGCAGCACAGCAAGCACAGACCGCAAGCACAGGCAGCAAGCACAGGCAGCACAGCAAGCACAGGCAGCAAGCACAGGCAGCACAGGCAGCACACCAAACACAGGCAGCACAGCAAGCACAGGCAGCAAGCACAGGCAGCACAGCAAGCACAGGCAGCAAGCACAGGCAGCGCAGCAAGCACAGGCAGCACAGCAAGCACAGGCAGCAAGAACAGGCAGCACAGCAAGCACAGGCAGCAAGAACAGGCAGCACAGCAAGCACAGGCAGCACAGCAAGCACAGGCAGCAAGCACAGGCAGCAAGCACAGGCAACACAGCAAGCACAGGCAGCAAGCACAGGCAGCACAGCAAGCACAGGCATGATAGAAACCCGCAAAATAGCTCGACGAGATGTGTTCGTTTTAGCGATTCTGGGGGAAGTACAGAGGGGTCAAGCTCCGTCCTCCTTCCAACAGGCAAAGCCTGCTCCGATCTTCGGCGAGATTCACTCTCGCATTTGTTTACAATGCTTACTCTTACTGAGACGCAGGTCAATGCACCGGCTGCCGAGGTAAACATATGATCCGCAACTCTCGGCGCCTCCAAAAATAGGTGACACAGCAACGCACTGTCGTGTGCCACTGTCGAATTACCGCGTGTTATGGGCGAAATCAAATGCATCGCTAACAGGCAGCACAGCAAGCACAGGCAGCTAGCACAGGCAGCACAGCAAGCACAGCAAGCACAGCAAGCACAGGCAGCAAGCACAGGCAGCACAGCAAGCACAGGCAGCAAGCACAGGCAGCAAGCACAGGCAGCACAGGCAGCACAGCAAGCACAGGCAGCACAGGCAGCAAGCACAGGCAGCAAGCACAGGCATCACAGCAAGCAGAGGCAGCTAGCACAGGCATGTTAGAAACCCGCAAAATAGCTCGACGAGATGTGTTCGTTTTAGCGATTCTGGGGGAAGTGCAGAGGGGTCAAGCTCCGTCCTCTTTCCAACAGGCAAAGCCTGCTCCGATCTTCGGCGAGATTCACTCTCGCATTTGTTTACAATGCTTACTCTTACTGAGACGCAGGTCAATGTACCGGCCGCCGAGGTAAACATATGATCCGCGACTCTCGGCGCCTCCAAAAACAGGTGACACAGCAACGCACTGTCGTGTGCCACTGTCGAATTACCGCGTGTTATGGGCGAAATCAAATGCATCGCTAACAGGCAGCACAGCAAGCACAGTCAGCATAGCAAGCACAGGCAGCACAGCAAGCACAGGCAGCAAGCACAGGCAGCACAGCAAGTACAGCAAGCACAGGCAGCAAGCACAGGCAGCACAGGCAGCAAGCACAGGCAGCACAGCAAGCACAGGCAGCAAGCACAGGCAGCAAGCACAGGCAGCACAGCAAGTACAGGCAGCACAGCAAGCACAGGCAGCAAGCACAGGCAACACAGCAAGCACAGGCAGCAAGCACAGGCAACACAGCAAGCACAGGCAGCAAGCGCAGGCAGCACAGCAAGCACAGGCAGCAAGCACAGGCAGCACAGCAACCACAGGCAGCAAGTGCAGGCAGCACAGCAGGCACAGGCAGCACAGCAAGCACAGCAAGCACAGGCAGCAAGCACAGGCAGCACAGCAAGCACAGGCAGCAAGCACAGTCAGCACAGCAAGCACAGGCAGCAAGCACAGGCAGCACAGCAAGCACAGGCAGCAAGTACAGGCAGCACAGCAAGCACAGACAGCACAGCAAGCACAGGCAGCAAGCACAGGCAGCACAGCAAGCACAGGCAGCAGAGCAAGCACAGGCAGCAAGCACAGGCAGCAAGCACAGGCAGTACAGCAAGCACAGGCAGCACAGCAAGCACAGGCAGCAAGCACAGACAGCACAGCAAGTACAGCAAGCACAGGCAGCAAGCACAGGCAGCACAGCAAGCACAGGCAGCAAGTACAGGCAGCACAGCAAGCACAGGCAGCAAGCACAGGCAGCACAGCAAGCACAGGCAGCAGAGCAAGCACAGACAGCAAGCACAGGCAGCAAGCACAGGCAGCACAGCAAGCACAGGCAGCAAGCACAGGCAGCGCAGCAAGCACAGGCAGCAAGAACAGGCAGCACAGCAAGCACAGGCAGCAAGAACAGGCAGCACAGCAAGCACAGGCAGCACAGCAAGCACAGACAGCAAGCACAGGCAGCAAGCACAGGCAGCACACCAAACACAGGCAGCACAGCAAGCACAGGCAGCAAGCACAGCCAGCACAGCAAGCACACCAAACACAGGCAGCACAGCAAGCACAGGCAGCAAGCACAGGCAGCACAGCAAGCACAGGCAGCAAGCACAGGCAGCGCAGCAAGCACAGGCAGCAAGAACAGGCAGCACAGCAAGCACAGGCAGCAAGAACAGGCAGCACAGCAAGCACAGGCAGCACAGCAAGCACAGGCAGCAAGCACAGGCAGCACAGGCAGCACACCAAACACAGGCAGCACAGCAAGCACAGGCAGCAAGCACAGCCAGCACAGCAAGCACAGGCAGCACAGCAAGCACAGGCAGCAAGCACAGGCAGCACAGCAAGCACAGGCAGCAAGCACAGGCAACACAGCAAGCACAGGCAACACAGCAAGCACAGGCAGCAAGCACAGGCAGCACAGCAAGCACAGGCATGATAGAAACCCGCAAAATAGCTCGACGAGATGTGTTCGTTTTAGCGATTCTGGGGGAAGTACAGAGGGGTCAAGCTCCGTCCTCCTTCCAACAGGCAAAGCCTGCTCCGATCTTCGGCGAGATTCACTCTCGCATTTGTTTACAATGCTTACTCTTACTGAGACGCAGGTCAATGCACCGGCTGCCGAGGTAAACATATGATCCGCAACTCGCGGCGCCTCCAAAAATAGGTGACACAGCAACGCACTGTCGTGTGCCACTGTCGAATTACCGCGTGTTATGGGCGAAATCAAATGCATCGCTAACAGGCAGCACAGCAAGCACAGGCAGCATAGCAAGCACAGGCAGCAAGCACAGGTAGCACAGCAAGCACAGGCAGCAAGCACAGGCAGCACAGCAAGCACAGGCAGCTAGCACAGGCAGCACAGCAAGCACAGGCAGCAAGCACAGGCAGCACAGCAAGCACAGGCAGCAAGCACAGGCAGCAAGCACAGGCAGCACAGGCAGCACAGCAAGCACAGGCAGCACAGGCAGCAAGCACAGGCAGCAAGCACAGGCATCACAGCAAGCACAGGCAGCAAGCACAGGCAGCACAGCAAGCACAGGCAGCAGAGCAAGCACAGGCAGCAAGCACAGGCAGCAAGCACAGGCAGTACAGCAAGCACAGGCAGCACAGCAAGCACAGGCAGCACAGCAAGTACAGCAAGCACAGGCAGCAAGCACAGGCAGCACAGCAAGCACAGGCAGCAAGTACAGGCAGCACAGCAAGCAGAGGCAGCAAGCACAGGCAGCACAGCAAGCACAGGCAGCAGAGCAAGCACAGACAGCAAGCACAGGCAGCAAGCACAGGCAGCACAGCAAGCACAGGCAGCAGAGCAAGCACAGACAGCAAGCACAGGCAGCAAGCACAGGCAGCACAGCAAGCACAGGCAGCAAGCACAGGCAGCACAGCAAGCACAGGCAGCAAGCACAGGCAGCACAGGCAGCACACCAAACACAGGCAGCACAGCAAGCACAGGCAGCAAGCACAGGCAGCACAGCAAGCACAGGCAGCAAGCACAGGCAGCGCAGCAAGCACAGGCAGCACAGCAAGCACAGGCAGCAAGAACAGGCAGCACAGCAAGCACAGGCAGCAAGAACAGGCAGCACAGCAAGCACAGGCAGCAAGCACAGGCAGCACAGGCAGCACACCAAACACAGGCAGCACAGCAAGCACAGGCAGCACAGCAAGCACAGGCAGCAAGCACAGGCAGCACAGCAAGCACAGGCAGCACAGCAAGCACAGGCAGCACAGCAAGCACAGGCAGCAAGCACAGGCAGCACAGCAAGTACAGCAAGCACAGGCAGCAAGCACAGGCAGCACAGCAAGCACAGGCAGCAAGCACAGTCAGCACAGCAAGCACAGGCAGCAAGCACAGGCAGCACAGCAAGCACAGGCAGCAAGTACAGGCAGCACAGCAAGCACAGACAGCACAGCAAGCACAGGCAGCAAGCACAGGCAGCACAGCAAGCACAGGCAGCAGAGCAAGCACAGGCAGCAAGCACAGGCAGCAAGCACAGGCAGTACAGCAAGCACAGGCAGCACAGCAAGCACAGGCAGCAAGCACAGACAGCACAGCAAGTACAGCAAGCACAGGCAGCAAGCACAGGCAGCACAGCAAGCACAGGCAGCAAGTACAGGCAGCACAGCAAGCACAGGCAGCAAGCACAGGCAGCACAGCAAGCACAGGCAGCAGAGCAAGCACAGACAGCAAGCACAGGCAGCAAGCACAGGCAGCACAGCAAGCACAGGCAGCACAGCAAGCACAGGCAGCAAGCACAGGCAGCACAGGCAGCACACCAAACACAGGCAGCACAGCAAGCACAGGCAGCAAGCACAGGCAGCACAGCAAGCACAGGCAGCAAGCACAGGCAGCGCAGCAAGCACAGGCAGCAAGAACAGGCAGCACAGCAAGCACAGGCAGCAAGAACAGGCAGCACAGCAAGCACAGGCAGCACAGCAAGCACAGGCAGCAAGCACAGGCAGCACAGCAAGCACAGGCAGCAAGCACAGGCAACACAGCAAGCACAGGCAGCAAGCACAGGCAGCGCAGCAAGCACAGGCAGCACAGCAAGCACAGGCATGATAGAAACCCGCAAAATAGCTCGACGAGATGTGTTCGTTTTAGCGATTCTGGGGGAAGTACAGAGGGGTCAAGCTCCGTCCTCCTTCCAACAGGCAAAGCCTGCTCCGATCTTCGGCGAGATTCACTCTCGCATTTGTTTACAATGCTTACTCTTACTGAGACGCAGGTCAATGCACCGGCTGCCGAGGTAAACATATGATCCGCAACTCTCGGCGCCTCCAAAAATAGGTGACACAGCAACGCACTGTCGTGTGCCACTGTCGAATTACCGCGTGTTATGGGCGAAATCAAATGCATCGCTAACAGGCAGCACAGCAAGCACAGGCAGCATAGCAAGCACAGGCAGCAAGCACAGGTAGCACAGCAAGCACAGGCAGCAAGCACAGGCAGCACAGCAAGCACAGGCAGCTAGCACAGGCAGCACAGCAAGCACAGCAAGCACAGGCAGCAAGCACAGGCAGCACAGCAAGCACAGGCAGCAAGCACAGGCAGCAAGCACAGGCAGCACAGGCAGCACAGCAAGCACAGGCAGCACAGGCAGCAAGCACAGGCATCACAGCAAGCAGAGGCAGCTAGCACAGGCATGTTAGAAACCCGCAAAATAGCTCGACGAGATGTGTTCGTTTTAGCGATTCTGGGGGAAGTGCAGAGGGGTCAAGCTCCGTCCTCTTTCCAACAGGCAAAGCCTGCTCCGATCTTCGGCGAGATTCACTCTCGCATTTGTTTACAATGCTTACTCTTACTGAGACGCAGGTCAATGTACCGGCCGCCGAGGTAAACATATGATCCGCGACTCTCGGCGCCTCCAAAAACAGGTGACACAGCAACGCACTGTCGTGTGCCACTGTCGAATTACCGCGTGTTATGGGCGAAATCAAATGCATCGCTAACAGGCAGCACAGCAAGCACAGGCAGCATAGCAAGCACAGGCAGCACAGCAAGCACAGGCAGCAAGCACAGGCAGCACAGCAAGTACAGCAAGCACAGGCAGCAAGCACAGGCAGCACAGGCAGCAAGCACAGGCAGCACAGCAAGCACAGGCAGCAAGCACAGGCAGCAAGCACAGGCAGCACAGCAAGTACAGGCAGCACAGCAGGCACAGGCAGCAAGCACAGGCAACACAGCAAGCACAGGCAGCAAGCACAGGCAACACAGCAAGCACAGGCAGCAAGCGCAGGCAGCACAGCAAGCACAGGCAGCAAGCACAGGCAGCACAGCAACCACAGGCAGCAAGTGCAGGCAGCACAGCAGGCACAGGCAGCACAGCAAGCACAGCAAGCACAGGCAGCAAGCACAGGCAGCACAGCAAGTACAGCAAGCACAGGCAGCAAGCACAGGCAGCACAGCAAGCACAGGCAGCAAGCACAGTCAGCACAGCAAGCACAGGCAGCAAGCACAGGCAGCACAGCAAGCACAGGCAGCAAGTACAGGCAGCACAGCAAGCACAGACAGCACAGCAAGCACAGGCAGCAAGCACAGGCAGCACATCAAGCACAGGCAGCAGAGCAAGCACAGGCAGCAAGCACAGGCAGTACAACAAGCACAGGCAGCACAGCAAGCACAGGCAGCAAGCACAGACAGCACAGCAAGTACAGCAAGCACAGGCAGCAAGCACAGGCAGCACAGCAAGCACAGGCAGCAAGTACAGGCAGCACAGCAAGCACAGGCAGCAAGCACAGGCAGCACAGCAAGCACAGGCAGCAGAGCAAGCACAGACAGCAAGCACAGGCAGCAAGCACAGGCAGCACAGCAAGCACAGGCAGCACAGCAAGCACAGGCAGCAAGCACAGGCAGCACACCAAACACAGGCAGCACAGGCAGCACAGCAAGCACAGGCAGCAAGCACAGGCAGCACAGCAAGCACAGGCAGCAAGCACAGGCAGCGCAGCAAGCACAGGCAGCACAGCAAGCACAGGCAGCAAGAACAGGCAGCACAGCAAGCACAGGCAGCAAGAACAGGCAGCACAGCAAGCACAGGCAGCACAGCAAGCACAGGCAGCACAGCAAGCACAGGCAGCAAGCACAGGCAGCACAGGCAGCACACCAAACACAGGCAGCACAGCAAGCACAGGGAGCAAGCACAGCCAGCACAGCAAGCACAGGCAGCACAGCAAGCACAGGCAGCAAGCACAGGCAGCACAGCAAGCACAGGCAGCAAGCACAGGCAACACAGCAAGCACAGGCAGCAAGCACAGGCAGCACAGCAAGCACAGGCAGCACAGCAAGCACAGGCATGATAGAAACCCGCAAAATAGCTCGACGAGATGTGTTCGTTTTAGCGATTCTGGGGGAAGTACAGAGGGGTCAAGCTCCGTCCTCCTTCCAACAGGCAAAGCCTGCTCCGATCTTCGGCGAGATTCACTCTCGCATTTGTTTACAATGCTTACACTTACTGAGACGCAGGTCAATGCACCGGCTGCCGAGGTAAACATATGATCCGCAACTCTCGGCGCCTCCAAAAATAGGTGACACAGCAACGCACTGTCGTGTGCCACTGTCGAATTACCGCGTGTTATGGGCGAAATCAAATGCATCGCTAACAGGCAGCACAGCAAGCACAGGCAGCATAGCAAGCACAGGCAGCAAGCACAGGTAGCACAGCAAGCACAGGCAGCAAGCACAGGCAGCACAGCAAGCACAGGCAGCTAGCACAGGCAGCACAGCAAGCACAGCAAGCACAGGCAGCAAGCACAGGCAGCACAGCAAGCACAGGCAGCAAGCACAGGCAGCAAGCACAGGCAGCACAGGCAGCACAGCAAGCACAGGCAGCACAGGCAGCAAGCACAGGCAGCAAGCACAGGCATCACAGCAAGCAGAGGCAGCTAGCACAGGCATGTTAGAAACCCGCAAAATAGCTCGACGAGATGTGTTCGTTTTAGCGATTCTGGGGGAAGTGCAGAGGGGTCAAGCTCCGTCCTCTTTCCAACAGGCAAAGCCTGCTCCGATCTTCGGCGAGATTCACTCTCGCATTTGTTTACAATGCTTACTCTTACTGAGACGCAGGTCAATGTACCGGCCGCCGAGGTAAACATATGATCCGCGACTCTCGGCGCCTCCAAAAACAGGTGACACAGCAACGCACTGTCGTGTGCCACTGTCGAATTACCGCGTGTTATGGGCGAAATCAAATGCATCGCTAACAGGCAGCACAGCAAGCACAGGCAGCATAGCAAGCACAGGCAGCACAGCAAGCACAGGCAGCAAGCACAGGCAGCACAGCAAGTACAGCAAGCACAGGCAGCAAGCACAGGCAGCACAGGCAGCAAGCACAGGCAGCACAGCAAGCACAGGCAGCAAGCACAGGCAGCAAGCACAGGCAGCACAGCAAGTACAGGCAGCACAGCAAGCACAGGCAGCAAGCACAGGCAACACAGCAAGCACAGGCAGCAAGCGCAGGCAGCACAGCAAGCACAGGCAGCAAGCACAGGCAGCACAGCAACCACAGGCAGCACAGCAAGCACAGGCAGCAAGCACAGGCAGCACAGCAAGTACAGGCAGCACAGCAAGCACAGGCAGCAAGCACAGGCAACACAGCAAGCACAGGCAGCAAGCACAGGCAGCACAGCAAGCACAGGCAGCATGCACAGGTATGCTAGAAACCCGCAAAATAGCTCGACAATATGTGTTCGTGTCAGCGATTCTGGGGGAAGTGCAGAGGGGTCAAGCTCCGTCCTCTTTCCAACAGTCAAAGCCTGCTCCGATCTTCGGCGAGATTCACTCTCGCATTTGTTTACAATGCTTACTCTTACTGAGACGCAGGTCAATGCACCGGCCGCCGAGGTAAACATATGATCCGCGACTCTCGACGCCTCCGAAAACAGGTGACACAGCAACGCACTGTCGTGTGCCACTGTCGAATTACTGCGTGTTATGGGCGAAATCAAATGCATCGCTAACAGGCAGCACAGCAAGCACAGGCAGCATAGCAAGCACAGGCAGCAAGCACAGGCAGCACAGCAAGCACAGGCAGCACAGCAAGCACAGGCAGCAAGCACAGGCAGCACAGCAAGCACAGGCAGCAAGCGCAGGCAGCACAGCAAGCACAGGCAGCAAGCACAGGCAGCACAGCAAGCACAGGCAGCAAGCACAGGCAGCAAGCACAGGCAGCACAGCAAGCACAGGCAGCACAGCAAGTACAGCAAGCACAGGCAGCAAGCACAGGCAGCACAGCAAACACAGGCAGCAAGCACAGGCATGTTAGAAACCCGCAAAATAGCTCGACGAAATGTGTTCGTTTTAGCGATTCTGGGGGAAGTGCAGAGGGGTCAAGCTCCGTCCTCTTTCCAACAGGCAAAGCCTGATCCGATCTTCGGCGAGATTCACTCTCGCATTTGTTTACAATGCTTACTCTTACTGAGACGCAGGTCAATGCACCGGCCGCCGAGGTAAATATATGATCCGCGACTCTCGGCGCCTCCAAAAACAGGTGACACAGCAACGCACTGACGTGTGCCACTGTCGAATTACCGCGTGTTATGGGCGAAATCAAATGCATCGCTAACAGGCCGCACAGCAAGCACAGACAGCACAGCAAGCACAGGCAGCAAGCACAGGCAGCACAGCAAGCACAGGCAGCACAGCAAGCAGAGGCAACAAGCACAGGCAGCACAGCAAGCACAGGCCGCAAGCACAGGCAGCACAGCAAGCACAAACAGCAAGCTCAGGCAGCACAGCAAGCACAGGCAGCAAGCACAGGCAGCAAGCACAGGCAGCACAGCAAGCACAGGTAGCAAGCACAGGCAGCAAGCACAGGCAGCACAGCAAGCACAGGCAGCAAGCACAGGCAGCACAGCAAACACAGGCAGCACAGCAAGCACAGGCAGCACAGCAAGCACAGGCAGCAAGCACAGGCAGCACAGCAAGCACAGGCAGCACAGCAAGCACAGGCAGCAAGCACAGGCAGCACAGGAAGCACAGGCAGCAAGCACAGGCAGCACAGCATGCACAGGCAGCACAGCAAGCACAGGCAGCAAGCACAGGCAGCACAGCAAGCACAGGCAGCAAGCACAGGCAGCACAGCAAGTACAGGCAGCACAGGCAGCACAGCAAGCACAGGCAGCAAGCACAGGCAGCAAGCACGGGCAGCACAGCAAGCACAGGCAGCACAACAAGCACAAACAGCAAGCACAGGCAGCACAGCAAGCACAGGCAGCACAGCAAGTACAGCAAGCACAGGCAGCAAGCACAGGCAGCACAGCAAGCACAGGCAGCACAGCAAGCACAGGCAGCAAGCACAGGCAGCACAGCAAGCACAGGCAGCAAGCACAGGCAGCACAGCAAGCACAGGCAGCACAGCAAGTACAGCAAGCACAGGCAGCAAGCACAGGCAGTACAGCAAACACAGGCAGCAAGCACAGGCAGCACAGCAAGCACAGGCAGCACAGGAAGCACAGGCAGCAAGCACAGGCAACACAGCAAGCACAGGCAGCAAGCACAGGCAGCACAGCAAGCACAGGCAGCAAGCACAGGTATGCTAGAAACCCGCAAAATAGCTCGACAATATGTGTTCGTGTCAGCGATTCTGGGGGAAGTGCAGAGGGGTCAAGCTCCGTCCTCTTTCCAACAGTCAAAGCCTGCTCCGATCTTCGGCGAGATTCACTCTCGCATTTGTTTACAATGCTTACTCTTACTGAGACGCAGGTCAATGCACCGGCCGCCGAGGTAAACATATGATCCGCGACTCTCGACGCCTCCAAAAACAGGTGACACAGCAACGCACTGTCGTGTGCCACTGTCGAATTACTGCGTGTTATGGGCGAAATCAAATGCATCGCTAACAGGCAGCACAGCAAGCACAGGCAGCAAGCACAGGCAGCACAGCAAGCACAGGCAGCAAGCACAGGCAGCACAGCAAGCACAGGCAGCACAGCAAGTACAGCAAGCACAGGCAGCAAGCACAGGCAGCACAGCAAACACAGGCAGCAAGCACAGGCAGCACAGCAAGCACAGGCAGCAAGCACAGGCAGCAAGCACAGGCAACACAGTAAGCACAGGCAGCACAGCAAGCACAGGCAGCAAGCACAGGCATGTTAGAAACCCGCAAAATAGCTCGACGAAATGTGTTCGTTTTAGCGATTCTGGGGGAAGTGCAGAGGGGTCAAGCTCCGTCCTCTTTCCAACAGGCAAAGCCTGATCCGATCTTCGGCGAGATTCACTCTCGCATTTGTTTACAATGCTTACTCTTACTGAGACGCAGGTTAATGCACCGGCCGCCGAGGTAAACATATGATCCGCGACTCTCGGCGCCTCCAAAAACAGGTGACACAGCAACGCACTGTCGTGTGCCACTGTCGAATTACCGCGTGTTATGGGCGAAATCAAATGCATCGCTAACAGGCAGCACAGCAAGCACAGACAGCACAGCAAGCACAGGCAGCAAGCACAGGCAGCAAGCACAGGCAGCACAGCAAGCAGAGGCAACAAGCACAGGCAGCACAGCAAGCACAGGCAGCAAGCACAGGCAGCACAGCAAGCACAGGCAGCACAGCAAGAAGAGGCAACAAGCACAGGCAGCACAGCAAACACAGGCCGCAAGCACAGGCAGCACAGCATGCACAGGCAGCACAGCAAGCACTGGCAGCAAGCACAGCAAGCACAGGCAGCAAGCACAGGCAGCACAGCATGCACAGGCAGCACAGCAAGCACAGGCACCAAGCACAGGCAGCACAGCAAGCACAGGCAGCAAGCACAGGCAGCACAGCAAGTACAGGCAGCACAGCAAGTACAGGCAGCACAGCAAGCACAGGCAGCAAGCACAGCCAGCACAGCAAGCACAGGCAGCAAGCACGGGCAGCACAGCAAGCACAGGCAGCACAACAAGCACAAACAGCAAGCACAGGCAGCACAGCAAGCACAGGCAGCAAGCACAGGCAGCACAGCAAGCACAGGCAGCAAGCACAGGCAGCAAGCACAGGCAGCACAGCAAGCACAGGCAGCAAGCACAGGCAGCACAGCAAGCACAGGCAGCACAGCAAGCACAGGCAGCAAGCACAGGCAACACAGTAAGCACAGGCAGCACAGCAAGCACAGGCATGTTAGAAACCCGCAAAATAGCTCGACGAGATGTGTTCGTTTTAGCGATTCTGGGGGAAGTGCAGAGGGGTCAAGCTCCGTCCTCTTTCCAACAGGCAAAGCCTGATCCGATCTTCGGCGAGATTCACTCTCGCATTTGTTTACAATGCTTACTCTTACTGAGGCGCAGGTCAATGCACCGGCCGCCGAGGTAAACATATGATCCGCGACTCTCGGCGCCTCCAAAAACAGGTGACACAGCAACGCACTGTCGTGTGCCACTGTCGAATTACCGCGTGTTATGGGCGAAATCAAATGCATCGCTAACAGGCAGCACAGCAAGCACAGACAGCACAGCAAGCACAGGCAGCAAGCACAGGCAGCACAGCAAGCACAGGCAGCACAGCAAGCAGAGGCAACAAGCACAGCCAGCACAGCAAGCACAGGCCGCAAGCACAGGCCGCAAGCACAGGCAGCACAGCAAGCACAAACACCAAGCTCAGGCAGCACAGCAAGCACAGGCAGCAAGCACAGGCAGCACAGCAAGCACAGGCAGCAAGCACAGGCAGCACAGCAAACACAGGCAGCACAGTAAGCACAGGCAGCAAGCACAGGCAGCACAGCAAGCACAGGCAGCACAGCAGGTACAGCAAGCACAGGCAGCAAGCACAGTCAGCACAGCAAGCACAGGCTGCAAGCACAGGCAGCACAGCAAGCACAGGCAGTAAGCACAGGCAACACAGTAAGCACAGGCAACACAGTAAGCACAGGCAGCACAGCAAGCACAGGCAGCAAGCACAGGCAGCACAGAAAGCACAGGCAGCAAGCACAGGCAGCACAGCATGCACAGGCAGCACAGCAAGCACAGGCAGCAAGCACAGGCAGCACACCAAGCACAGGCAGCACAGCAAGTACAGGCAGCACAGCAAGCACAGGCAGCACAGCAAGCACAGGCAGCAAGCACAGGCAACACAGCAAGTACAGGCAGCACAGCAAGCACAGGCAGCAAGCACAGGCAGCACAGCAAACACAGGCAGCAAGCACGGGCAGCACAGCAAGCACAGGCAGCACAACAAGCACAAACAGCAAGCACAGGCAGCACAGCAAGCACAGGCAGCACAGCAAGTACAGCAAGCACAGGCAGCAAGCACAGGCAGCACAGCAAGCACAGGCAGCACAGCAAGCACAGGCAGCAAGCATAGGCAACACAGTAAGCACAGGCAGCACAGCAAGCACAGGTAGCAAGCACAGGCATGTTAGAAACCCGCAAAATAGCTCGACGAGATGTGTTCGTTTTAGCGATTCTGGGGGAAGTGCAGAGGGGTCAAGCTCCGTCCTCTTTCCAACAGGCAAAGCCTGATCTGATCTTCGGCGAGATTCACTCTCGCATTTGTTTACAATGCTTACTCTTACTGAGACGCTGGTCAATGCACCGGCCGCCGAGGTAAACATATGATCCGCGACTCTCGGCGCCTCCAAAAACAGGTGACACAGCAACGCACTGTCGTGTGCCACTGTCGAATTACCGTGTGTTATGGGCGAAATCAAATGCATCGCTAACAGGCAGCACAGCAAGCACAGACAGCACAGCAAGCACAGGCAGCAAGCACAGGCAGCACAGCAAGCACAGGCAGCACAGCAAGCACAGGCAGCACAGCAAGCAGAGGCAACAAGCACAGCCAGCACAGCAAGCACAGACAGCACAGCAAGCACAGGCAGCAAGCACAGGCAGCACAGCAAGCACAGGCAGCAAGCACAGGCAGCACAGCAAGCACAGGCAGCACAGCAAGCAGAGGCAACAAGCACAGGCAGCACAGCAAGCACAGGCCGCAAGCACAGGCCGCAAGCACAGGCAGCACAAACACCAAGCTCAGGCAGCACAGCAAGCACAGGCAGCAAGCACAGGCAGCACAGCAAGCACAGGCAGCAAACACAGGCAGCACAGCAAGCACAGGCAGCACAGCAAGTACAGCAAGCACAGGCAGCAAGCACAGGCAGCACAGCTAAGCACAGGCAGCAATCACAGGCAGCACAGCAAACACAGGCAGCATAGCAAGCACAGGCAGCACAGCAAGCACAGGCAGCAAGCACAGGCAGCACAGCAAGCACAGGCAGCACAGCAAGTACAGCAAGCACAGGCAGCAAGCACAGGCAGCACAGCAAGCACAGGCTGGAAGCACAGGCAGCACAGCAAGCACAGGCAGTAAGCACAGGCAAAACAGTAAGCACAGGCAGCACAGCAAGCACAGGCAGCAAGCACAGACAGCACAGCAAGCACAGGCAGCAAGCACAGGCAGCACAGCAAGCACAGGCAGCACAGCAAGCAGAGGCAACAAGCACAGGCAGCACAGGAAGCATAGGCAGCAGGCACAGGCAGCACAGCAAGCACAGGCAGCAAGCACAGGCAGCACAGCAAGCACAGGCAGCAAGCACAGGCAGCAAGCACAGGCAGCACAGCAAGCACAGGCAGCACAGCAGGTACAGCAAGCACAGGCAGCAAGCACAGTCAGCACAGCAAGCACAGGCTGCAAGCACAGGCAGCACAGCAAGCACAGGCAGTAAGCACAGGCAACACAGTAAGCACAGGCAACACAGTAAGCACAGGCAGCACAGCAAGCACAGGCAGCAAGCACAGGCAGCACAGAAAGCACAGGCAGCAAGCACAGGCAGCACAGCATGCACAGGCAGCACAGCAAGCACAGGCAGCAAGCACAGGCAGCACACCAAGCACAGGCAGCACAGCAAGTACAGGCAGCACAGCAAGCACAGGCAGCACAGCAAGCACAGGCAGCAAGCACAGGCAACACAGCAAGTACAGGCAGCACAGCAAGCACAGGCAGCAAGCACAGGCAGCACAGCAAACACAGGCAGCAAGCACGGGCAGCACAGCAAGCACAGGCAGCACAACAAGCACAAACAGCAAGCACAGGCAGCACAGCAAGCACAGGCAGCACAGCAAGTACAGCAAGCACAGGCAGCAAGCACAGGCAGCACAGCAAGCACAGGCAGCACAGCAAGCACAGGCAGCAAGCATAGGCAACACAGTAAGCACAGGCAGCACAGCAAGCACAGGTAGCAAGCACAGGCATGTTAGAAACCCGCAAAATAGCTCGACGAGATGTGTTCGTTTTAGCGATTCTGGGGGAAGTGCAGAGGGGTCAAGCTCCGTCCTCTTTCCAACAGGCAAAGCCTGATCTGATCTTCGGCGAGATTCACTCTCGCATTTGTTTACAATGCTTACTCTTACTGAGACGCTGGTCAATGCACCGGCCGCCGAGGTAAACATATGATCCGCGACTCTCGGCGCCTCCAAAAACAGGTGACACAGCAACGCACTGTCGTGTGCCACTGTCGAATTACCGTGTGTTATGGGCGAAATCAAATGCATCGCTAACAGGCAGCACAGCAAGCACAGACAGCACAGCAAGCACAGGCAGCAAGCACAGGCAGCACAGCAAGCACAGGCAGCACAGCAAGCACAGGCAGCACAGCAAGCAGAGGCAACAAGCACAGCCAGCACAGCAAGCACAGACAGCACAGCAAGCACAGGCAGCAAGCACAGGCAGCACAGCAAGCACAGGCAGCAAGCACAGGCAGCACAGCAAGCACAGGCAGCACAGCAAGCAGAGGCAACAAGCACAGGCAGCACAGCAAGCACAGGCCGCAAGCACAGGCCGCAAGCACAGGCAGCACAAACACCAAGCTCAGGCAGCACAGCAAGCACAGGCAGCAAGCACAGGCAGCACAGCAAGCACAGGCAGCAAACACAGGCAGCACAGCAAGCACAGGCAGCACAGCAAGTACAGCAAGCACAGGCAGCAAGCACAGGCAGCACAGCTAAGCACAGGCAGCAATCACAGGCAGCACAGCAAACACAGGCAGCATAGCAAGCACAGGCAGCACAGCAAGCACAGGCAGCAAGCACAGGCAGCACAGCAAGCACAGGCAGCACAGCAAGTACAGCAAGCACAGGCAGCAAGCACAGGCAGCACAGCAAGCACAGGCTGGAAGCACAGGCAGCACAGCAAGCACAGGCAGTAAGCACAGGCAAAACAGTAAGCACAGGCAGCACAGCAAGCACAGGCAGCAAGCACAGACAGCACAGCAAGCACAGGCAGCAAGCACAGGCAGCACAGCAAGCACAGGCAGCACAGCAAGCAGAGGCAACAAGCACAGGCAGCACAGGAAGCATAGGCAGCAGGCACAGGCAGCACAGCAAGCACAGGCAGCAAGCACAGGCAGCACAGCAAGCACAGGCAGCAAGCACAGGCAGCAAGCACAGGCAGCACAGCAAGCACAGGCAGCAAGCACAGGCAGCACAGCAAACACAGGCAGCACAGCAAGCACAGGCAGCAAGCACAGGCAGCACAGCAAGTACAGCAAGCACAGGCAGCAAGCACAGGCAGCACAGCAAGCACAGGCAGCAAGCACAGGCAGCACAGCAAGCACAGGCAGCAAGCACAGGCAGCACAGCAAACACAGGCAGCACAGTAAGCACAGGCAGCAAGCACAGGCAGCACAGCAAGCACAGGCAGCACAGCAGGTACAGCAAGCACAGGCAGCAAGCACAGTCAGCACAGCAAGCACAGGCTGCAAGCACAGGCAGCACAGCAAGCACAGGCAGTAAGCACAGGCAACACAGTAAGCACAGGCAACACAGTAAGCACAGGCAGCACAGCAAGCACAGGCAGCAAGCACAGGCAGCACAGAAAGCACAGGCAGCAAGCACAGGCAGCACAGCATGCACAGGCAGCACAGCAAGCACAGGCAGCAAGCACAGGCAGCACACCAAGCACAGGCAGCACAGCAAGTACAGGCAGCACAGCAAGCACAGGCAGCACAGCAAGCACAGGCAGCAAGCACAGGCAACACAGCAAGTACAGGCAGCACAGCAAGCACAGGCAGCAAGCACAGGCAGCACAGCAAACACAGGCAGCAAGCACGGGCAGCACAGCAAGCACAGGCAGCACAACAAGCACAAACAGCAAGCACAGGCAGCACAGCAAGCACAGGCAGCACAGCAAGTACAGCAAGCACAGGCAGCAAGCACAGGCAGCACAGCAAGCACAGGCAGCACAGCAAGCACAGGGAGCAAGCATAGGCAACACAGTAAGCACAGGCAGCACAGCAAGCACAGGTAGCAAGCACAGGCATGTTAGAAACCCGCAAAATAGCTCGACGAGATGTGTTCGTTTTAGCGATTCTGGGGGAAGTGCAGAGGGGTCAAGCTCCGTCCTCTTTCCAACAGGCAAAGCCTGATCTGATCTTCGGCGAGATTCACTCTCGCATTTGTTTACAATGCTTACTCTTACTGAGACGCTGGTCAATGCACCGGCCGCCGAGGTAAACATATGATCCGCGACTCTCGGCGCCTCCAAAAACAGGTGACACAGCAACGCACTGTCGTGTGCCACTGTCGAATTACCGTGTGTTATGGGCGAAATCAAATGCATCGCTAACAGGCAGCACAGCAAGCACAGACAGCACAGCAAGCACAGGCAGCAAGCACAGGCAGCACAGCAAGCACAGGCAGCACAGCAAGCAGAGGCAACAAGCACAGCCAGCACAGCAAGCACAGACAGCACAGCAAGCACAGGCAGCAAGCACAGGCAGCACAGCAAGCACAGGCAGCAAGCACAGGCAGCACAGCAAGCACAGGCAGCACAGCAAGCAGAGGCAACAAGCACAGGCAGCACAGCAAGCACAGGCCGCAAGCACAGGCCGCAAGCACAGGCAGCACAAACACCAAGCTCAGGCAGCACAGCAAGCACAGGCAGCAAGCACAGGCAGCACAGCAAGCACAGGCAGCAAACACAGGCAGCACAGCAAGCACAGGCAGCACAGCAAGTACAGCAAGCACAGGCAGCAAGCACAGGCAGCACAGCTAAGCACAGGCAGCAATCACAGGCAGCACAGCAAACACAGGCAGCATAGCAAGCACAGGCAGCACAGCAAGCACAGGCAGCAAGCACAGGCAGCACAGCAAGCACAGGCAGCACAGCAAGTACAGCAAGCACAGGCAGCAAGCACAGGCAGCACAGCAAGCACAGGCTGGAAGCACAGGCAGCACAGCAAGCACAGGCAGTAAGCACAGGCAAAACAGTAAGCACAGGCAGCACAGCAAGCACAGGCAGCAAGCACAGACAGCACAGCAAGCACAGGCAGCAAGCACAGGCAGCACAGCAAGCACAGGCAGCACAGCAAGCAGAGGCAACAAGCACAGGCAGCACAGGAAGCATAGGCAGCAGGCACAGGCAGCACAGCAAGCACAGGCAGCAAGCACAGGCAGCACAGCAAGCACAGGCAGCAAGCACAGGCAGCAAGCACAGGCAGCACAGCAAGCACAGGCAGCAAGCACAGGCAGCACAGCAAACACAGGCAGCACAGCAAGCACAGGCAGCAAGCACAGGCAGCACAGCAAGTACAGCAAGCACAGGCAGCAAGCACAGGCAGCACAGCAAGCACAGGCAGCAAGCACAGGCAGCACAGCAAGTACAGCAAGCACAGGCAGCAAGCACAGGCAGCACAGCAAGCACAGGCAGCAAGCACAGGCAGCACAGCAAGCACAGGCAGCAAGCATAGGCAACAAAGTAAGCACAGGCAGCAAGCACAGGCAGCACAGCAAGCACAGGCAGCAAGCACAGGCAGCAAGCACAGGCAGCACAGCAAGCACAGGCAGCAAGCACAGGCAGCACAGCAAACACAGGCAGCACAGCAAGCAGAGGCAACAAGCACAGCCAGCACAGCAAGCACAGGCCGCAAGCACAGGCAGCACAGCAAGCACAAACAGCAAGCTCAGGCAGCACAGCAAGCACAGGCAGCAAGCACAGGCAGCACAGCAAGCACAGGCAGCAAGCACAGGCAGCAAGCACAGGCAGCACAGCAAGCACAGGCAGCAAGCACAGGCAGCACAGCAAACACAGGCAGCACAGCAAGCACAGGCAGCAAGCACAGGCAGCACAGCAAGTACAGCAAGCACAGGCAGCAAGCACAGGCAGCACAGCAAGCACAGGTAGCAAGCACAGTGTTTGTAATTGAAGTGCTCGCGTAGATGGAAAGCGAGTGGATAGTGGACGGGTGAGTGGCAAGTAAGCGCAGGCGGTGAAGTTATGAAAAACACAATAAACTATTTATTTACCACACTAAATAACAGCTATTCACACACTGAGTGAACCCGTGGTGAGTTGCACCGTACGAGAAATAATATTGAGAGTAAAGAGTTGATGTGAAACCGTCCGAAAAGAGAAGTGTTGCTATAGCACAAGAAGTGACGTCCGCGTGATACAATGGTTGCGAGGTGAGTGAGAATAAAAGGCGGGCGCCGGAAGCGCACCGGCTCGTCACGTGAGTTCTCGATAATAATCGATTAGATCTGTATTGATCTCTGATAGGTGGACAAGTTATCGATTCGAGATCTCGCGTGAGTGATGAGCGTGAAGTGAGGTGAAGTTGGTCGGTAATATAGATTTCTCTGACATTTCCGCCCGCCATTAGCGAGTGCGCTGATGTAATTGAAGTTGATGTCCAGGTGTAAGTTGGATCACCCCGTTTGGTGAAGTGGGAGTGGCGCAAGCTTTGCGATTGGCCGCATGAGAGTGGTTGTTGCCGTCTTGATGGTCACTACCCTGGTGAGACCGTCCTTCCCTGGATGGAGTGTGATGACCCGTGCTAGTGGCCATTTGGATGGTGGGAGTCTCTCATCGGTGATGAGCACGAGTGAACCCACCTTGATATCATTGGAGGGATGATGCCACTTGGAGATTGATTGCTGCCGTTGTAGGTAGTGAGCCGACCATTGATTCCAGAATTGTTGAAGTTTTTGTTGAAGTAGTTGCCATCGAGAGAGCCGACCGATTTTCACATCGTCGAGTGACGGTTCAGGCAGGGTTGTAAGCGCACCGCCTGAGAGAAAGTGGCCAGGTGTGAGTGCTGAGATGTCGTCAGGGTCGTCGCTGAGTGCCTCCAGTGGTCTTGAATTTAAGACCGCCTATATTTGAGTGAGCACCGTGGTGAGCTCTTCAAATGTGAGCAAGGTGTCGCCCACAGTGCGACGGAGGTGAAACTTCATGGACTTCACCACCGCTTCCCATTTGCCACCCATGTGTGGCGCTGCAGGTGGGTTGAAGTTCCATTGAGTTCTGTCCCTTGACAGAATTGAAGTGATGGCCTGATGTTCTCGAGTGCTCTGGATGAATAGTTTCTGGAGGCTGATGTCTGCACCGATGAAATTGGTGCCGCAATCAGAGTAGACCGTGTGTGGGATGCCCCGTCGTGACGTGAACCGGCGGTAAGCGGCAATGAATCCTTCCGTGGAATAGTCGCTTACCGTCTCAAGGTGGACTGCTGAAGTGCTAAAACAAACAAAAATGCAGATCCACCCCTTTGAAGTTTTCGCGCCGCGACCCTTCCAAGTCTTCATGGAGTATGGCCCGGCGTAGTCCACACCCGTGTGGTGGAAAGCCCGAGATGGTGAGACTCGTGACTCTGGCAGCTGGCCCATAAGTTGTTGGGCTCGTATCCCTCTCTGTCGTGCACAGGGCATGCACCGAAGGATGTGGGACTTTACTGGCGCCCTGCCTCCAATAATCCAAAAGGATTGTCGTACAGTTGCCAGAGTGAGCTGAGTGCCGCCATGGAGAGTGCGTTGATGTGCGTCGTCTATAACCAGCGACGATAGTCGTGAATTGCGAGGTAGAATGACTGGGTGTTTTTCGTCGTGGCTGAGTGCTGACAGGTTGAGCCGGCCGCCGACTCGTACGACTCCTTGGTGATCCAGGAATGCAGTAAGGCGGTTGAATGGGTGATTCTTCGGCAATGTCCCATGTGAGCTAAGCGTCCTCAGCTCATGTGAGAAAAATGCCGCTTGAGTTGATTTAATCCAAAAAATCCGAGCTCTTTCCATGTCAGCAGATTGAAGTGACGTGATTGGTGATGAGTCTGAAGTTCCCTTGAATTTTGAAAGTGCTCTGAAAGAAATAGCCGTGAGTCGAAGTAGTTTGTGAAGTGAAGAGTATTTGTAAATGAGGTCCCAATGGTAGTCGATTTTGGGCGCGGCTGCCGTAAGTGAAATGCCTGGACGATCTTCTAGTGCACATGAGTCGTCCAATTCCGTCGGTTGAGGTGGCCATGAGGCTGGTGATTGTGTTATCCATGGTGGTCCCGTCCACCATAGGGCATGCCTTTCGAGTTCCTTTGTGGTTACGCCCCGCGAAGCGCAATCAGCTGGGTTTGATGTTCCCGGTACATGTCTCCAATGACCAGTTGGAGTGAGTTCTTGAATTTGTGTCACTCTATTCCGTACGAAATCCTTCCACCGTGAGGGGTGAGTCTTGATCCATGTGAGGGTGACTTGTGAATCCGTCCACATATGAGTATCCGTAATCTTGTATTGTAGAGTGGCTGTGACGTGCTTCACGAGTTTTGAAAGTAGCAGCGCTGCAGAGAGTTCTAATCTCGGGATAGTGAGTGTCTTGATTGGAGCTACTTTAGTTTTTGATGTGACGAGTGAAGCCTTGGCGCCTGTGGACGGTGAAGTTGTCACAATGTACACTACCGCTGACATTGCGAGTTGAGATGCATCAGAGAAACCGTGAATTTCAACCGTAGAGTTCGTGTAAGTGTGGAACCACCGTGGTATTGAGAGCTTGGCCAAGCATTTGAAGTCTTCTCTGATAGCCAACCATCGTGTTGAAATTCTGACCGGTAATGGGTCATCCCAGTTGAGTTTGTGCAACCAGAGTTCTTGGAGAAGCATCTTTGCTCTGATTACAACTGGTGAAATGAAGCCGAGTGGATCAAATATCTGTGCCACTTCAGATAGGACGTGTCTCTTTGTAAGTGCTCCCGCATGGTCTTGAAGTTGTGGAAAGAAGGTGAAGTTGTCAGTTTGAGGGTGCCACCGTAATCCGAGTATTTTGGTCGCGCAGTCGTCGAGAGATATTGATGTCGATGCTTCATTTGAGGAAGTTGCCTTAAGGAGATCGTGACTTGTTGAGTGCCACTTTGCCAAAGGAAATCCGCCCGCGTTGCACAATCCCGTTAATTGTTTAGCAACCCGTTTGAGTTGACGCACTGAATCCGCACCCCCGAATATGTCGTCAACGTATCTTCCCTTTGTGATTGATGGTAAGGCAAGTGGATAGTGTTGGCCCTCGTCTTCAGCCAACTGCAAGAGTGTTCTTATCGCCAAAAATGGAGCTGCCTTTGTTCCGTATGTAACCGTAGTGAGGTGGTATGAAGTTTCATTGAAGTTCTCGTCAATCCACAATATTCGCTGCAGATCCCAATCATCCGTGTGTACCCGTATCTGCCTGTACATCTTGGTGATGTCAGTTGCGAATATGTGACGGTGATGTCTGATCCAAGTGAGCACATCCGTGACGTCCAGCAGTAGATTTGCACCTGTGTACATGAGGTCATTTAGAGATTTCCCAGATGATGTGGAACTTGAGCCATTGAACACAACCCGTAGTTTTGTTGTGGTGCTGTCAGGCCGTAGGACTCCGTGGTGAGGCAAATAATATGGTTGAAGTGAGACCTGAGTCGACGTGCCACCGTGTGAGACCCTCAACCCTCCTGAAGCCGAAGCTTCATGTGCCAAGGTCATCTCACTGGTAACACTGCCAACATCAGGCTTACCTTGTTGAGTTATCCGTGGTGAGTTGCCTGCCACTGGTTGCATGTGTCCAAGTGTTTCATATTCCCTCATGAATGAAGTGTACATTTGTTTGTATGTGTCATCTCTTGAGAATTTCCTTAAAGTGCGTTGAAGGCACTGATGTGCCGTTGAATATGAAGTTCCTGGGAGTGATGTTGGAGATTTTAATGGTATACGCACAGTATACCGTCCAGATGTGTCACGAGAGTGAGTTGAATTGAAGTGATCCTCGCACTTTTGCTCCTCAGGTGTCAGTTTGTTGACGTTGTCCATCCTAACCTCCTCTTGAGTCCAAAATTTGGTTAAGAGCTCTTGAAGTTCACAATTTTGACGTTGCACTGACACATGGTAAGCATGAGATGACACTGCAGGAGCTGATGACACTGGGCCTGTAATAAGCCATCCAAATATTGAGTGCTGTGCTATTGGCATTGATGGATCGCCCTTGATGACGTCAGGCAAAATGATGTGACCATAGAAATTTGCTCCCAAAACTATATCAATTTTGCGTGGTGTGGTGAAGTCTGGATCTGCCAGCTGCAGGTTCTTGAGGTGAGGCCATGAGTGACTCCGAGGCTGGAATGATGGCAGTATTGATGTCACATTCTTTAAGATGTGTGCTCTCACCGTAACAGTTTCCTTGTTCTAAATTGACTGCAGCTTGAGTGACACCACGCCTCTTGTTTCTGCTGATTTTGTTCCACCAATGCCAAGGATGGAGATTGACGAGTGTTGACGTGGTACGTTGAGGTCCTTGATGAGTTTCTCCGTGACAAAAGAGAGCTCTGATCCAGGATCTATTAACAGACGAGTGATTTGATTGCATACCGTAGAGTGCACCGTGGCTATTGCTGTGGCGAGCAGCGATGAGTCGGTTCCTGTGACGTGCACTGAATTCTTCATTGTGACGTGCTGATTCTTGATCTCCCTGGTGACGTGCTCCGTTTCTTGAGGTGAGGTGAGTTGCTTGACGACTGCACCGACATCCTATTGACGTGCTGATGTGTTTGGCCGTGTTGAGGAGGCAGATGAAGTAGTTCCGTGGTAGGCATTATCGTGCAGCATAGTGTGGTGCCTGCCAGAGCAATTTGCGCAGCTCATGGCGTTGCGACAGGCAGCCACACTGTGCCGTCCCAAACAATTAAAACAAAGCCGCTACGCAACGACTATTGCCCGGCGTTGAGTGACTCCGAGATTGCGGAACTTTTCACATCTCACCATGAAGTGCTCTTCATTGCAACAATCACACACATATTTAGATGAAGTGGGCTCTTGCCGTGGTTGACGTGCAGGCGTTGACGTGCTCGCTGTGTGTGAGGTGCGCCGTGGTTGTTGCTGCTGCTGTGATGTGGAGCCTTCGACCCTTTCGAGTGC
This sequence comes from Priocnemis perturbator, assembly GCA_963942575.1. Lineage (NCBI taxonomy): Eukaryota > Metazoa > Arthropoda > Insecta > Hymenoptera > Pompilidae > Priocnemis > Priocnemis perturbator. Next base: position 71,757 of record CAWWDK010000456.1, read on the forward strand.
GCGCGCTCGAGCGCGTATGAAGTCCTCCAGTTTGGTGAATGTGGGATATTCCGTCGAGTTCCCCAGTGAAGTTTCCCACTGTTCATACGTCGCCCGATCGAGCTGCCTGGTGAGGTGGTGAATGAGGATGCAGTCACCGAGATCTGCCACTTCGAGTGACTGCAGAGCCGTCCGTGCTTCCGCCGTTCGTGAGATCAGTTCCGTGAGTCCTTTCGCCGTTCCTTGACTGGTGCTCCGTCGCATGAGGTGGGTGAGTTGGGAGTCGATCAGCAACCTCCTGTTGCGGTATCTCCGTTCCAGCAGCTCCCACGCTGGTTGAAATGATGTTGCGCTAACAGGAAGGTTGGCTACGACCGAGGCTGGCTCTCCGACCAAGCAGCCACGGAGGTAGTGGAGACGTGCAATGTCACTCAACTTGGGGTTGTTGGTGACAAGTTGAGTGAAGAGATCGGAGAAGGAGGGCCATTCCTTATAATCGCCCTTGAATGTGGGCAGGGTGATGTCCGGGAGTCGTGTGTGAAGTGTGTCCGTGGTTGCTCGTGTATCCGTGGTTGCTCGTGCCTCCGTTTGAGATGCCACCGTGAGTGCCCTTTTTAGTTTTATGAGGTGGAGCCGCGCCGTTCTGTATGCTTTGGCCTCCCTGCCGTGTGAGTCCTCGTTGAAGTAGGGATGACAGAGGTGTCGGGCCGGCCAGTTGAGTTCGAAATGGGTGTGTTGCTCCGCGAATTTGAGGTGTGTCCGTTCCAGGTGTTGAGTCATGAATTCCACTTCGTCCAGATCGTAGATGACGAGATTATTAGGATCTATTTCCATAATGGTTTCGATCTCATTCAATCGGCTCATTTGAGTGCAGGCCATGATAGTGAGTTCGGTGGGGAGTGCTGCCGGTGATGTGCTCCGTGTGACGGGCGGTTTTGAAGTGCCGGTTTTTCGCGAGGAGTGCGCCGTGGTGCCATCTTTCGGCGGAGCGAGTGAGACTGCCGGTGTTGTTTTGGCAGGTGGTGTGATGGCCGGTGTTGTGATGGCCGGTGTGGTGGGAGGGGGCTCTTCGACCTCAACCACCTCGTGGCTCGCTGCCCATGATTCTTCGTCTCCCTTGTCGGCCATCTTTGCTCGGCGATTTGAAGTGTAACCGTAACCGTAACCGTCTTTGCACTGCACGAACTCTCACTCACTATTCGCGATAGCCACCGATTCCACTATCCGGCTCGAAGGACCAGAATGTTTGTAATTGAAGTGCTCGCGTAGATGGAAAGCGAGTGGATAGTGGACGGGTGAGTGGCAAGTAAGCGCAGGCGGTGAAGTTATGAAAAACACAATAAACTATTTATTTACCACACTAAATAACAGCTATTCACACACTGAGTGAACCCGTGGTGAGTTGCACCGTACGAGAAATAATATTGAGAGTAAAGAGTTGATGTGAAACCGTCCGAAAAGAGAAGTGTTGCTATAGCACAAGAAGTGACGTTCGCGTGATACAATGGTTGCGAGGTGAGTGAGAATAAAAGGCGGGCGCCGGAAGCGCACCGGCTCGTCACGTGAGTTCTCGATAATAATCGATTAGATCTGTATTGATCTCTGATAGGTGGACAAGTTATCGATTCGAGATCTCGCGTGAGTGATGAGCGTGAAGTGAGGTGAAGTTGGTCGGTAATATAGATTTCTCTGACACACAGGCATGTTAGAAACCCGCAAAATAGCTCGACGAGATGTGTTCGTTTTAGCGATTCTGGGGGAAGTGCAGAGGGGTCAAGCTCCGTCCTCTTTCCAACAGGCAAAGCCTGATCTGATCTTCGGCGAGATTCACTGTCGCATTTGTTTACAATGCTTACTCTTACTGAGACGCAGGTCAATGCACCGGCCGCCGAGGTAAACATACGATCCGCGACTCTCGGCGCCTCCAAAAACAGGTGACACAGCAACGCACTGTCGTGTGCCACTGTCGAATTACCGTGTGTTATGGGCGAAATCAAATGCATCGCTAACAGGCAGCAGAGCAAGCACAGACAGCACAGCAAGCACAGGCAGCAAGCACAGGCAGCACAGCAAGCACAGGCAGCACAGCAAGTACAGCAAGCACAGGCAGCAAGCACAGGCAGCACAGCAAGCACAGGCAGCAATCACAGGCAGCACAGCAAACACAGGCAGCACAGCAAGCACAGGCAGCACAGCAAGCACAGGCAGCACAGCAAGCACAGGCAGCACAGCAAGTACAGCAAGCACAGGCAGCAAGCACAGGCAGCACAGCAAGCACAGGCTGCAAGCACAGGCAGCACAGCAAGCACAGGCAGTAAGCACAGGCAAAACAGTAAGCACAGGCAGCACAGCAAGCACAGGCAGCAAGCACAGACAGCACAGCAAGCACAGGCAGCAAGCACAGGCAGCACAGCAAGCAGAGGCAACAAGCACAGGCAGCACAGGAAGCATAGGCAGCAAGCACAGGCAGCACAGCAAGCACAGGCAGCAATCACAGGCAGCACAGCAAACACAGGCAGCACAGCAAGCACAGGCAGCACAGCAAACACAGGCAGCACAGCAAGCACAGGCAGCACAGCAAGCACAGGCAGCAAGCACAGGCAGCACAGCAAGCACAGGCAGCACAGCAAGTACAGCAAGCACAGGCAGCAAGCACAGGCAGCACAGCAAGCACAGGCTGCAAGCACAGGCAGCACAGCAAGCACAGGCAGTAAGCACAGGCAAAACAGTAAGCACAGGCAGCACAGCAAGCACAGGCAGCAAGCACAGACAGCACAGCAAGCACAGGCAGCAAGCACAGGCAGCACAGCAAGCACAGGCAGCACAGCAAGCAGAGGCAACAAGCACAGGCAGCACAGGAAGCATAGGCAGCAGGCACAGGCAGCACAGCAAGCACAGGCAGCACAACAAGCACAAACAGCAAGCACAGGCAGCACAGCAAGCACAGGCAGCAAGCACAGGCAGCACAGAAAGCACAGGCAGCAAGCACAGGGAGCACAGCAAGCACAGGCAGCAAGCACAGGCAGCACAGCAAGCACAGGCAGCAAGCACAGGCAGCACAGCAAGCACAGGCAGCACAGCAAGCACAGGCAGCAAGCACAGGCAGCACAGGCAGCACAGCAAGTACAGCAAGCACAGGCAGCAAGCACAGGCAGCACAGCAAGCACAGGCAGCACAGCAAGCACAGGCAGCACAGCAAGCACAGGCAGCAAGCACAGGCAGCACAGGCAGCACAGGCAGCACAGCAAGCACAGCAATCACAGGCAGCAAGCACAGGCAGCAAGCACAGACAGCAAGCACAGGCAGCACAGCAAGCACAGGCAGCAAGCACAGGCAGCACAGCAAGCACAGGCAGCAAGCACAGGCAGCACAGCAAGCACAGGCAGCAAGCAGAGGCAGCACAGCAAGCACAGGCAGCACAGCAAGTACAGCAAGCACAGGCAGCAAGCACAGGCAGCACAGCAAGCACAGGCAGCAAGCACAGGCAGCACAGCAAGCACAGGCAGCAAGCATAGGCAACACAGTAAGCACAGGCAGCACAGCAAGACCAGGTAGCAAGCACAGGCATGTTAGAAACCCGCAAAATAACTCGACGAGATGAGTTCGTTTTAGCGATTCTGGGGGAAGTGCAGAGGGGTCAAGCTCCGTCCTCTTTCCAACAGGCAAAGCCTGCTCCGATCTTCGGCGAGATTCACTCTCGCATTTGTTTACAATGCTTACTCTTACTGAGACGCAGGTCAATGCACCGGCCGCCGAGGTAAACATATGATCCGCGACTCTCGACGCCTCCAAAAACAGGTGACACAGCAACGCACTGTCGTGTGCCACTGTCGAATTACTGCGTGTTATGGGCGAAATCAAATGCATCGCTAACAGGCAGCACAGCAAGCACAGGCAGCATAGCAAGCACAGGCAGCAAGCACAGGCAGCACAGCAAGTACAGGCAGCACAGCAAGCACAGGCAGCAAGCACAGGCAGCACAGCAAGCACAGGCAGCAAGCACGGGCAGCACAGCAAGCACAGGCAGCACAACAAGCACAAACAGCAAGCACAGGCAGCACAGCAAGCACAGGCAGCAAGCACAGGCTTGTTAGAAACCCGCAAAATAGCTCGACGAGATGTGTTCGTTTTAGCGATTCTGGGGGAAGTGCAGAGGGGTCAAGCTCCGTCCTCTTTCCAACAGGCAAAGCCTGATCGGATCTTCGGCGAGATTCACTCTCGCATTTGTTTACAATGCTTACTCTTACTGAGACGCAGGTCAATGCACCGGCCGCCGAGGTAAACATATGATCCGCGACTCTCGGCGCCTCCAAAAACAGGTGACACAGCAACGCACTGTCGTGTGCCAGTGTCGAATTACCGTGTGTTATGGGCGAAATCAAATGCATCGCTAACAGGCAGCACAGCAAGCACAGACAGCACAGCAAGCACAGGCAGCAAGCACAGGCAGCACAGCAAGCACAGGCCGCAAGCACAGGCAGCACAGCAAGCACAAACAGCAAGCTCAGGCAGCAAGCATAGGCAACACAGTAAGCACAGGCAGCACAGCAAGACCAGGTAGCAAGCACAGGCATGTAAGAAACCCGCAAAATAGCTCGACGAGATGAGTTCGTTTTAGCGATTCTGGGGGAAGTGCAGAGGGGTCAAGCTCCGTCCTCTTTCCAACAGGCAAAGCCTGCTCCGATCTTCGGCGAGATTCACTCTCGCATTTGTTTACAATGCTTACTCTTACTGAGACGCAGGTCAATGCACCGGCCGCCGAGGTAAACATATGATCCGCGACTCTCGACGCCTCCAAAAACAGGTGACACAGCAACGCACTGTCGTGTGCCACTGTCGAATTACTGCGTGTTATGGGCGAAATCAAATGCATCGCTAACAGGCAGCACAGCAAGCACAGGCAGCATAGCAAGCACAGGCAGCAAGCACAGGCAGCACAGCAAGTACAGGCAGCACAGCAAGCACAGGCAGCAAGCACAGGCAGCACAGCAAGCACAGGCAGCAAGCACGGGCAGCACAGCAAGCACAGGCAGCACAACAAGCACAAACAGCAAGCTCAGGCAGCACAGCAAGCACAGGCAGCACAGCAAGCACAGGCAGCAAGCACAGGCAGCAAGCACAGGCAGCACAGCAAGCACAGGCAGCAAGCACAGGCAGCACAGCAAGCACAGGCAGCACAGCAAGCACAAACAGCAAGCTCAGGCAGCACAGCAAGCACAGGCGGCAAGCACAGGCAGCACAGCAAGCACAGGCAGCACAGCAAGCACAGACAGTAAGCACAGGCAACACAGTAAGCACAGGCAGCACAGCAAGCACAGGCAGCAAGCACAGGCAGCACAGCAAGTACAGGCAGCACAGCAAGTACAGGCAGCAAGCACAGGCAGCACAGCATGCACAGGCAGCACAGCAAGCACAGGCAGCAAGCACAGGCAGCACAGCAAGCACAGGCAGCACAGCATGCACAGGCAGCACAGCAAGCACAGGCAGCAAGCACAGGCAGCACAGCAAGCACAGGCAGCAAGCACAGGCAGCACAGCAAGTACAGGCAGCACAGCAAGCACAGGCAGCAAGCACAGGCAGCACAGAAAGCACAGGCAGCAAGCACAGGCAGCACAGCATGCACAGGCAGCACAGGCAGCAAGCACAGGCAGCACAGCAAGCACAGGCAGCAGGCACAGGCAACACAGCAAGTACAGGCAGCACAGCAAGCACAGGCAGCAAGCACAGGCAGCACAGCAAGCACAGGCAGCAAGCAAAGGCAACACAGTAAGCACAGGCAGCACAGCAAGCACAGGCAGCAAGCACAGGCATGTTAGAAACCCGCAAAGTAGCTCGACGAGATGTGTTCGTTTTAGCGATTCTGGGGGAAGTGCAGAGGGGTCAAGCTCCGTCCTCTTTCCAACAGGCAAAGCCTGATCCGATCTTCGGCGAGATTCACTCTCGCATTTGTATACAATGCTTACTCTTACAGAGACGCAGGTCAATGCACCGGCCGCCGAGGTAAACATATGATCCGCGACTCTCGGCGCCTCCAAAAACAGGTGACACAGCAACGCACTGTCGTGTGCCACTGCCGAATTACCGCGTGTTATGGGCGAAACCAAATGCATCGCTAACAGGCAGCACAGCAAGCACAGACAGCACAGCAAGCACAGGCAGCAAGCACAGGCAGCACAGGCAGCACAGCAAGCAGAGGCAACAAGCACAGGCAGCACAGGAAGCATAGGCAGCAGGCACAGGCAGCACAGCAAGCACAGGCAGCACAACAAGCACAAACAGCAAGCACAGGCAGCACAGCAAGCACAGGCAGCAAGCACAGGGAGCACAGCAAGCACAGGCAGCAAGCACAGGCAGCACAGCAAGCACAGGCAGCAAGCACAGGCAGCACAGGCAGCACAGCAAGCACAGGCAGCAAGCACAGGCAGCACAGGCAGCAGAGCAAGTACAGCAAGCACAGGCAGCACAGCAAGCACAGGCAGCAAGCACAGGCAGCACAGCAAGCACAGGCAGCAAGCACAGGCAGCACAGGCAGCACAGCAAGTACAGCAAGCACAGGCAGCAAGCACAGGCAGCACAGCAAGCACAGGCAGTAAGCACAGGCAGCACAGCAAGCACGGGCAGCCAGCACAGGCAACACAGTAAGCACAGGCAGCACAGCAAGCACAGGCATGTTAGAAACCCGCAAAATAGCTCGACGAGATGTGTTCGTTTTAGCGATTCTGGGGGAAGTGCAGAGGGGTCAAGCTCCGTCCTCTTTCCAACAGGCAAAGCCTGATCCGATCTTCGGCGAGATTCACTCTCGCATTTGTTTACAATGCTTACTCTTACTGAGACGCAGGTCAATGCACCGGCCGCCGAGGTAAACATATGATCCGCGACTCTCGGCGCCTCCAAAAACAGGTGACACAGCAACGCACTGTCGTGCGCCACTGCCGAATTACCGCGTGTTATGGGCGAAATCAAATGCATCGCTAACAGGCAGCACAGCAAGCACAGACAGCACAGCAAGCACAGGCAGCACAGCAAGCACAGGCAGCACAGCAAGCACAGGCAGCACAGCAAGCAGAGGCAGCACAGCAAGCAGAGGCAACAAGCACAGGCAGCACAGCAAGCACAGGCCGCAAGCACAGGCAGCACAGCAAGCACAAACAGCAAGCTCAGGCAGCACAGCAAGCACAGGCAGCAAGCACAGGCAGCACAGCAAGCACAGGCAGCAAGCACAGGAAGCAAGCACAGGCAGCACAGCAAGCACAGGCAGCAAGCACAGGCAGCACAGCAAACACAGGCAGCACAGCAAGCACAGGCAGCAAGCACAGGCAGCACAGCAAGCACAGGCAGCAAGCACAGGCAGCACAGCAAGCACAGGCAGCAAGCACAGGCAGCACAGCAAGCACAGACAGCACAGCAAGTACAGCAAGCACAGGCAGCAAGCACAGGCAGCACAGCAAGCACAGGCTGCAAGCACAGGCAGCACAGCAAGCACAGGCAGCAAGCACAGGCAGCACAGCAAGCACAGGCAGCAAGCACAGGCAGCACAGCAAACACAGGCAGCACAGCAAGCACAGGCAGCAAGCACGGGCAGCACAGCAAGCACAGGCAGCACAACAAGCACAAACAGCAAGCACAGGCAGCACAGCAAGCACAGGCAGCAAGCACAGGCAGCACAGCAAGCACAGGCAGCACAGCAAGCAGAGGCAACAAGCACAGCCAGCACAGCAAGCACAGGCCGCAAGCACAGGCAGCACAGCAAGCACAAACAGCAAGCTCAGGCAGCACAGCAAGCACAGGCAGCAAGCACAGTCAGTAAGCATAGGCAACACAGTAAGCACAGGCAGCACAGCAAGCACAGGCAGCACAGCAAGCACAGGCAGCAAGCACAGGCAGCACAGCAAGCACAGGCAGCACAGCAAGCACAGGCAGCAAGCACAGGCAGCACAGCAAGCACAGGCAGCAAGCACAGGCAGCACAGCAAGTACAGCAAGCACAGGCAGCAAGCACAGGCAGCACAGCAAGCACAGGCAGCATAGCAAGCACAGGCAGCAAGCACAGGCAACACAGTAAGCACAGGCAGCACAGCAAGCACAGGCAGCAAGCACAGGCACGTTAGAAACCCGCAAAATAGCTCGACGAGATGTGTTCGTTTTAGCGATTCTGGGGGAAGTGCAGAGGGGTCAAGCTCCGTCCTCTTTCCAACAGGCAAAGCCTGCTCCGATCTTCGGCGAGATTCACTCTCGCATTTGTTTACAATACTTACTCTTACTGAGACGCAGGTCAATGCACCGGCCGCCGAGGTAAACATATGATCCGCGACTCTCGGCGCCTCCAAAAACAGGTGACACAGCAACGCACTGTCGTGTGCCACTGTCGAATTACCGCGTGTTATGGGCGAAATCAAATGCATCGCTAACACGGCCAAACTGACCTGCTTCGCGTTCTCGAGAAGCATCATTACCCTTTGAGAAAAACTCTTATTCTCTCATGCATAACAGCTTTCAATACAACAGTATTTTCCAATGTAATACAGTTAGCAGCCACCACATAGTGTTACATCGCAGCAATCACTCATTGCAAACTTGCCAACAGACACAAAGCGTCACTTCGGCCCCGTGGTCTCAAACACAAGGCTAAACCACGTCACACAACAATATGCGACAGTGCCTTCTAGCACCTTACCCAAAAACCCAGACAACACTCACAAGTGTGTCGGCAGATGGACCGTGCACGCGCACTTCCATCACACAGCGTCTTCCAGAGATCGTAACGTCTACAGCCACGCGCAGCAACCTGCATCGTGCTATCGTTACTCTCAAACGCAACCAACTTCCATCTTCCAACATACGTTTTCAATCATGCAGCCTCATTCATGGATAGTAAAGTTTTTATATGTGAGAACAAAGACAAAGGCAATGACAAAAACGTACTTTTTATAGTCATTTAATTTTTTTTTTATTTTTATTTATTTATTTTCTATTTTCCATGCAAGAGGAACAAAACAACTCAGCTACAAAAGATCTCACATAGTATTAATAAAATATAAGCAAACATAACAAACATAGACAAACATAAACAAACATAAGCAAACATAAACATACAACGCTAACATGGCTCATCCGTGTTCTCTCGCTCACTATCAGTGGCATCGTTATCAGCCATCCATTCGCCCTTCCAAGGACGCAATCGGTCCTTAGGCACAATTTGTGGCCTACCACTTTTGCCCAATATCTCATAACGATTATTTGCCAGGGTTTTCAAAATTACAAATGGACCCTCAAACTTACGGTCTGTTTTCGCCCTTCTTGTATCGGCGGGTTTTACAAAAACAGAGTCGCCGTCTATATACAATATTTGTTCTGCGCGTTTTATCGAAACGTTGCTTCTGCTTTTCAGCATTGTTACAAAGCCGTTCAAACGCTATCGCCCTATCTTGATTTAGATTGATATGTTCACCGCCGTATAGTTAGCAGACAACTATCACCGATTTCGCTTATTTTGGTCTCAATCGTTTACGAATAGTTTACGCAAGTTTACGCAATCGATTTCAGAGTTTACGAAATCGTAGTTTGCCCGTAATTAACAATTTTTAGGTGGGTGTATAGTTAGCAGACGACTATCACCGATTTCGCTTATTTTGGTCTTAATCGTTTATGAATAGTTTACGCAAGTTTGCGCAATCGATTTCAGAGTTTACGAAGTCGTAGTTTGCCCGTAATTAACAATTTTAATATCTAGTAATTATCGTCTGCTACCGCGCAGCGCCACAGTGGCCGAAGAGCGAAGCTGTCCAGATGTAGAACGTGGCGAAATAATTTCGACGTATGTCGTGTGTAATGGTCTCAATCGTTTACGAATAGTTTTCGCAAGATGCTGTATCGATTTGAGAGTTTACGAAATCGTAGTTTGGCCGTAATTAACTATTTCGAGAATCGGGTAATGTAGGTCTTGCAAGCGCCTCCAGTGGCCGAAAGCAGAAGCTGACCAGATGCAGAACCTGGCGAAATAATTTTGACGTATCTCGTGTGTAACGGTCTCAACCGTTTGCGAATAGTTTTCGCAGGCTGCTGTATCGATTTCGGAGTTTACGAAATCGTATTTTGGCCGTAATTAACAATTTCGAGAATCGGGTAATGTTGGTCTTGCAAGCGCCTCCAGTGGCCGAAAGCAGAAGCTGACCAGATGCAAACTCTGGCGAAATAATTTTGACGTATCTCGTGTGTAACGGTCTCAAACGTTTACGAATAGTTTTCGCAAGCTGCTGCATCGATTTCGGAGTTTACGAAATCGTATTTTGCTCGTTATTAACAATTTCAGGAACGGCTAACGTGCAGCTCGCAAGCGCCGCCGTTGGCCGAGGCGAGAATCGCTCTTTGGACATACAGTAACGAAATAATTTTGACGTATCTCATCTCTAACGGTCTCAATCGTTTACGAATAGTTTACGCAAGCCACTGTAACGATTTCAGAGTTTACGAAATCGTAGTTTGCCTGTAATTAACAATTTCATAATCGGCTATCGTGCAGCGTTGATTTGCTCGCAAGCGCCGCCGTTGGCGAAAGGAGATGCAGAAAGTGGCGAAATAACTTTGACGTATTTCGTGTATAACGGTCTCAATCGTTTACGAATAGTTTTCGCAAGCTACTGTATCGATTTCGGAGTTTACGAAATCGTATTTTGCTCGTTATTAACAATTTCAGGATCGGCTAACGTGCAGCTCGCAAGCGCCGCCGTTGGCCGAGGCGAGAATCGCTCTTCGGACATAGAGTAACGAAATAATTTTGACATATCTCATCTCTAACGGTCTCAATCGTATACGAATAGTTTTCGCAAGCAGCTGTATCGATTTCGCAGTTTACGAAATCGTAGTTTGGCCGTAATTAACAATTTCGGTTTCGGCTATCGTGCAACTCGCAAACGCCGCCATTGGCCAAAGGGAGAAGCTGCATGATAGCCGATTCTGAGGCCCGTATTCAAATACTGCGCTTCGACCTTGGCTTGAGTCGGGATTACGTAAACCTGGCTCAGATGCGTAATCCGGGTTCAGATTTTTCGTGTATTCACAAACGCGGTTTAGACGTCGCGTGGAAGGGAGATCCTGGCAGTCATTGGATAATGGGCGTGGCCAAGGCGTGCCATGCGGCCAGTGCCAGCATATCGAGCTCTAAACACCATGCGTGTTGCAATGTACGTGCTCGCCTGTGTGCGATGCTAAGGCCCTGATTGGGCCTAAGCTGCGCGCATCGCACACCGACACGCACATACCTGCGACACGAATGGTGTTCAGAGTCGATATGCTGACACTGCATGCGGCTTGCTTCGCTTGCGGGAAACTTCGGAATTATCCGATTTAGGACCACGAATGAGAGAAGAGTGTTGTATTATCATCAGACATGAGCCACAGGAACTTACTTATATAATATTCCGCATGCTGCGTAACAGTCTTGTATCAACACCATCGGCCAAATCACCCATGGGCCGCACGGAGCGCTGAGGTGTAATGCCACCAAAAAGGCGGAACATTCGAGATAGTTTTCACGGCCACCCAATTCCAATTTGAACAAGATGAGCGTTGAAATCGATGCCTTGCCGATTGATTAATTTTACCAATTATCGCGAACAATCCGTCTCGGAACTGCAAGTTTCAAATTCTCCTCCTCAAAATTTACTTCTTGCTGGTTGTCCATGGCTGAACATTACCTGAACACTACTGAACAGTCGTGTGGACGCTTTTGGTAGTTTTTACAGATTTTGCATTACAACTAATAAAAAGCAGCATTCATTCACTCGCTCATGTACCGTTCTTCTTGTCTGAATCTCGGCTACCCAGACAGCAAGGAATATTGTTGGAAGTTTGTATAAATATTACTTTACAATGCGAAACCTTGCAGGTGACTTCGCCGGATTATTGCAAGAATGTTGCAGCGATATTACTATGTCCGCCTCTTCGTAACTTTTGGGAATATTGCATGAATATGACACGGAATCTTGCCTCAAAGTTCCAAGAATATTTATTCAATATTACACTCTCCATATGATTCTGTTTAACATTGTAAATAATTCAAGCCAATTTATGTTATAGAATATATTATTTTGATTAATCCTCAATTATCAAGTTCTACTATAAATGTAATTATAAATGTTAAATAACCTTCACTTATAAGTCTGTATTGTAATTACTATTATATTTTTGAGACTGCGACGTAACTATTGATCGAAAGGTCATTTTTGTAGTATGTTTTACACGAAAGATGTTATTAAAAAATAATTACCGATTTTTGTAAAAATGCAGAAGTTTTAAGTTTTCTTTCATAAATTTGCAAATCCTCTACACTTTGTACTACTGGAACACTCTGAATGAGCTCATCATCGCGAACAATCTGTCTATTTCGAAACTGCACTTCTCTATTCTTCTCCTCAATTTACTTATTGCTGATTGTCCATGGGTGAACATTACCTTAACCAACCTTAACACTGCTGAACTGCTAAACAGTCGTGTAAACGTTTGGTTATATTTTTACAGATTTGGCGCGAAAAACGGCCGTAATCCCGGCTCAAGAGGCCTTTCCAAGGCGTCTCAGGCCAGGCTTACATTTCTCGACCCCCACTCCGACCGACCTCTACACTTTTATGCGAGAAGCCTGTGTACCCGTGTAACAACACGGTGGGCGGGGCTTAATCGGAGTGGGGGCACGCAAATGTAATCCTGGTTTGAGAATCTGATCCAAGCCAGGTTTCTGAACCCGGATTACGCGTCTGAGCCAGGTTTACGTAATCCCGACTCAAGCCGAGGCCTAAGCGCAGTATTTGAATACGGGCCTATGACTTCTGCCGTTCGCATACGCAGAGGGCGCTCCAACTTGCCTCGTTTTCTGCTCCGTCTGTATTTCTAGACGTGTGACACGAAGGTCCATAAGATGCGGTGTCTATTCTATACCTCGTCTGTGTCAGAACTCAGAACGGTTGAGAATGGTCGAGACAAACTGACGTTGTATAGGATAAAGTTTGTATAGAGATTAACCCGGTTCACAGGAGGCTGGCGACGCAACTTTGTCGCGCCGACCAATTGCCGCCACGTGTTGCGGACATGGACATAGGAATAAGGGGACGGAGCACTGATCTCTATACAATGGATGCGAGATCAGGATCTGGGGAATGAAGCCAATATGAACGGTGGAATCGCAAGCGGTCTTGCAGGGTACTACGTATAGTGAAGGGCCTATTATTCGGCAAAGTGGGTACCTTATAGGGTGCCGCGCTCTGAAAATTGTTCTGCAACATTTTTTTTTCTTCGGTGCGCCCCCGTTTCCTTAAGAAAAATTGCTATCTGTGGGGTTGAAACGTTTAATGCCGGCCCTTCACTCTGCTAAAGGTAAACATACCGACACCACAAACACTTCTTGGGAGACATCGAGTCATATACTTTGACATAAATATATTCATCCGTAAGTATGTGTTGTATTAGAAAGCATCCAAAATATTGTTCAAACGTGAAACGAAACGATCCTAATCCAATCAGCGATTGGCGAAGACCGGTGAGATTGGTTAATATTACAAAATTAAAATGCAGAAATGTGTCAAATCTTGGAGAGTTAAAATTTTACAATGTGAGAAATGTTGAAAATTATGTAAGCTTTGCATATTTCTGGCCATGGTTTCTTCAACGCACTGATTTGCTTTCAGACACTGTGCAATGTGAAAAAATTGAATGAATCACATAGGAAAAATTGGTTAAATTTTCAACATACATCTCAATACTGCATCCTATATCAATTTACGTGAGTACCACCACAATAGGATACATCCGCTAGATCTACAACTAAAATGTAATAGACATTTACATTAGTTCACTTTTGTATGTTATAGACTCCTGATGAGGAAACTAATTGTTTTGAAACATGTAAGGGTTGAAATATATTGATTCATTCCATTCTCAACCCAGAAGAGGGCAATCCTACATTATACATTATGTATACGATTCTTTTCCTGATTCCGCTGTTCAACTTGGTGTTGGAAACAAATGTAAAATGTTGTTGCTGCTATGGTGGGTTGGTCCCTGTTCAGGGCATTGGATTTGGTATGAAGTTTCAATGTAATAAATGTCTTCATTTTACAGGTTCATTGCCTATATTATATTATCAAGAATGACATGAGCACTAAATTGTTCTGGCCCCATATTGGTGACTGGAAGTAACATGGACTGCAAAAGTCATGTACATTATGAGACAATTGATCTGAGGTACGTGTACATTTATATTTTTAGCTATTGACTGTCAATATAAATTTCATCAGTTCTTCACATTATTAAATCAATTTTGTATGAACCCACTTAGCATGATGACATCTTCGGAAAATCGTAAGGACAATCAATACCGACATAACGAATATCCGGGGGAAATACACATATGCTATTCCGACATGTGGCCTGGATATCGTGAGGAAGAGGAATTCAGAGGTGAATACTACTTCGCCATACATACAGGCGAGATCACGTTAGGCAGCTTTTGAATGTCTGTCAGTTTATATGGATAGGATACGTTTTATTGATTTGACGACGCGAATAAATACCATTGTTTGTAAACCAAAATGTACTTCACATATGTCACTGATATTTGATGTATATTTAGGTGAATTATAATAGGATTAATAAATTGATTACAGTGTTATTATGAATTTACTTTAACGTAACCCTTCAAATATAATAAAAATATCGTATTACATATACTATTACTTATATATATTGTTACGTGGACGCGGGCGAGACATTTCAATGTACCAGGATTATCAACGACAACGATTTTAATATATCACGTCCGTCTGGTATCAAGACCAGATGCAGACTCTCTGGTTTGGTTACCAATAACAATAACATTCGAACGTCATAAAATCGATAGAACTAATATAACATTATAACATGACACATAATCAATATAGGGTTTGTGTCTTCGCCGTGTTCTTCGCGCCTTCACGTCCGTAACAATATATATACACACTATATTATGTTACACTATTACTTTAATTTCATATAAATAATTCATTTTAAACCTGCGTTATTGTGTATAATGGCACGTAAATATAATAAAAATTACCGTATTATATATACTATTACTTGTATATATATACACACTATTTTATGTTACACTATTACTTCAATTTCATATAAATAATTTATTTTAAACGTGCGTTATTGTGTATAATGTGCACGTCGCGAGTCCAATGATTTGGAAACCAACGTATATATATTCCTAGTAACTTTTTTAGTTCCGTGCAAGACCGCTTGCGACTCCACCATTCAATTGGCTACATTGAACTATAGAATACCTGGAATGTGCACGGGTGCAGGAACAGCCGCGCCTCGCTGTTAGAGAGAGAAGAAAGATATTTTGGTATTCTGTCTCACTCTTACCACTGGACCTTTGGGACATACAGTCGATTTGCGCCGTTCGACGTAAGTTCCACAGAGATTTGACTAGATATGACCGGTTCGAAAAGAGTTGCTCTCTTCTATTTAGATATTTCAGTAGGTGATGTCAGTATGTCACAGAAATTAATGTATATGATCACAAAATAAAGTAAAAAATATTATCAAACGCATTCAAATTACACATGATTTTTTTGTTTTAGAAGTAGTGAAGGTTAATTGTTAATACATATCGAAATTGCTTTTCTTTGGGAATTGTTCATGGTGGATGTAAAAATATAATACTTGCTCATTTTTTGTTTTTTCCAAATAGACATAGACCATAAATAAAATAAATATTACAATAATTTTGATTGATATTATTAATTTTGTTTGAGTAAGTATCCTATTTAACAGACTTCAAAAATGCACTGAACAATATAAAATAATGTTCGATTTTTGAAGTCGGTGTTACTTTTTTTTAATTTTTCTATGCGTTTGAAAGTAGTGTTTCCTCGTTCAGGTTCACCCATTAACATTTATTTAGGAATAAAATAATATATATACTGGTAATTAACAAGTTTCACACGCTATTGCCACAGTCAGAAATTGTAATAGATGCCTGATTGATTATACACATTTGGAATTATCTCTCTGTATACAAATTGCAAATTATGAAACATATATAGTCTATATTTCTTGTATGGGAACAGTTTTTCTTCAAACACATTCTGTTTTTATTACGACTTACCATAAACCCTTTTGTCATAGAAGCAACAACAGGGTAGTACAGCAAAGATAGTTCAGTTCCGTATATTTTAACGGCGTACACAACATTATTGAAAGGGTAGTACAGGTAACAAAGGACAGAATAGTATTAAATGCCGAACCAAGTCTTCCATCGTTTTTAATCTATTGTTGCGTCGCTGCAACCGCTTCTGTAGCACTCTTACTTTTTTACGCAAAGTTACCATTTTATCCTGTCTGCTTAAAATCCGGGATGATGTTTGTGTGCCAATGTCCTGTGATCTTCTGTTGATTGCAGGTCCTGACTGTAAAGATAAATTCTACCTTGAATATGACACACTTGATACTATTAACATTTTACAAAATATGAAAGAAAGATCATAAAACAAAACATAATAACATACATGTAACTTTTCAGCATGCAACACATCATCATTAGAAGAGCAGTTCTGGTGAAGTGTGACATTTGTATCACAGCTGGTATTTGCAGCTTCTATTATCTATAATATAATATAAATTTATAACAGTTTCTCAATTTACACTTATAAACAC
Organism: Priocnemis perturbator; assembly: GCA_963942575.1. Lineage (NCBI taxonomy): Eukaryota > Metazoa > Arthropoda > Insecta > Hymenoptera > Pompilidae > Priocnemis > Priocnemis perturbator. The sequence goes on from CAWWDK010000456.1 coordinate 88,427, forward strand.
ACATGCCTTATATTACTGGCGCGGTCCTATTTAGTATGTCATACAACCTACCATTTCGTTATCGGTATCCTCAATATTTGTTGAATATTTGCTGGGTCCTGCATGCAAATTTTGTATGATCCCTGTACTCGTTGAAGGTTGAACCTAAATCAATCATGGTGCCTTGTGATTAAAGTAATAATACAATTGTACTTACATCGTTAACATATTTGAAACACTTTAACTCTCGGACACCCGACTGAAAAAAGGAGACACGCAATCCCACGTCATTCTGACCCATCCTGCAGGACGGCAACCCGACATTTTATTTGTATAAATTTATGTGAGACGAGAACCGCAAAGTAAATTCAACGCGTTATAAAATACTAACGACCATGTCGCAGAAAATTTTATAAATTTTGCTCGAAAGAAGTTGTGAACAATTTATAAACAAATTATCAACAATCGTAAAATACATTGCAACGTCGCTATAATGCACGGAAGCAAAAATTTTAATTTTGTAAAAAATTGTATAAACAATTTATAAACAAATTGTCAACGTTTAAAATATATTGCAACGTCGCGAAAATGTACGTAGGCGAACATTTTTATTTTGCTCAAAAAATGGGTTGACGATCTTCAGGCTTCGGGTCAAATTGACCCATAGTGGGTATCCGAGGCGATAAGTTTCACTAGAATGTTTAAGTAATATGCACGATATAGATATTTACATACCACATTTGTTGAACTACTTGCTATTGAATAATCCACATCGTAGTCAAACAATGTGGGTATTGCTCTCTGCTTTAGGCGGTTCTGTCCAGATGGTGTTACCTGAAATGAATCATATATAAAATGTTTACTGCAAATGGTGGTGTACTTCGTAATTTTTTTTACGAATGTCGGCGGTATTGCCGTTACAAATTCTGCAAATGATGCCGGATCCTTGGGAAAGCTGTAAATAAAGACAATTTGGATATAATTAATTGGGAATAAAAAATGCTATTCCTCATCAGTGTCAGCATATGGAGCTCTGACACAATTTGTGTCGCAGTGTACGTGCGCGTCTGTCAGTCTGTGTGCGATGCGCACAGCTTAGGTCCAATCAGGGCCGACACGAATGGTGTTCAGAACTCCATATGCTGACACTATTCCTCATATATGCTACGCAGTTTTACTTTTATTCCTAATTACCTGTGAAAAGTAATATCCCCATTCTTCGTCCACACGCTTTTGCAATTTTTAATACAACACGACATAACCTAGTTTCTGCCGCTTGGATAAAGTGCCTTGATTCAACTGGTTTGCACGTTTGCACTTGTTTGTAATTCACCGATTTACGCGGTTTAATTTCTTGACTGGGCTCTCGTCTGCTACACCGATATTTTTGAAACGGATCGTACAGTTAACAAAGGACAGGTATCCCTGGAATCATACTCTCTCACTCTCTGTCCCGCTTTTCGGCGACTTTACATATGGATGTTTGTAACGCTAGACCTACCCCCACCCCTTAGGTCTGAGGGTTAGGGTCCGCGCCCGTAGTACTTAAGAAAGGCCCTTTTCACCCAAAAGTCAGTTAGCCAGAAACCACCGAGTCTGGAGTTACCAAGTGCGTTTAACAAAGTGTAAAATTATCCACGAATAAGCAACAATAAAAACCTGTTTTTCTTAAAACAACCAAACGTAGAGTTATTTATACTCAAGGAAGACCTTTACCACCGACGGTCCCGTAACAATGTTCTGATTCCAGGTGTATATAGTTCAATGGTTCGGACCACTTGGAGATAGTAGACACGGTTTTCGATCCTCGCGACCCGCCTTTGTAGTTCGCCGAACGAAGAAAAGGACAGCGAACAAAAGAGAGTAAAAAAGCACAGTCGAGGCAACTGAGCCGTTTAAAACTCAGCGTACCAAATGCTATATTAAAGACGATTCTTATCGCTTTTTATTATTAAATTTTCCTGTATGAAAAATTGTATAACGTAATCATGAAATTATTGGGATAAAAATGAGATCAAACATGGTGTAATTGAGATCACATTTACTGATCGTAGTATACTCTCTCACATTGTCAGTGAGCTGAAAACCGTAGTATGACAATGTGACAGAGAAGGACATGGTTTTCGCGCCTCGCGTCCTTCTCTCTCACGTTGTCGTACTACGGATCTCAGCTCACTGGCAATGTAAAAGAGTATGCGAGTAAGAGTAGAGCCGAGTAGCGATAAGGACTAAGCCCTATATTTTAAATGTATTAATGTTATATCTCCACGACCGGGATAGAATATTATAAATAAGTGTGACGCGGAACATGTGAAACTGAGATTTTAGATATGTATTTTAAATTGTGACTGGTCCTATCGTCCAGGATTTATATTATTAGGAAGATAAGCAGACAAGCCCGGTAAATAAATTAGGAAATGTTCGTAGATTTATTTATTTTATTTGTTGTTGTTTTTTATTATTTTTAACTCGTCCTCGTCATCGAATTATGTCTTTTTATTCGATTCTTTTTTATTTATTATTCGTACAAATTTAATAATGTATATATGCAGCTTATATGAAAATAGAACGTCACAGTAATAAATAAGTAAATATGGTCCGATTAATATCATGTTTGATTTCATTTTACGCGGAAAAATCTCATCAATATATTAATCACTATTTTAAATAAAACAAAAAGCAAAATGTGAAAAATTATGTGATTGTATTATAAAAAACCAAACCGCGAACTCTCGACAAAGGAGCCGCGTCGCTTCACGCCTCATAAACATCACACGCTTGACTGACTCCGCTCGAGGTAACATAGGCGTAGGAATGACGCATACATGGGCGCAGACGCAGCCCATTGACAATGTGACTGGAGCTCCAGTAGTGACAATGTGACAGAATTTACTGTAGCTTTGCTATTTTGGCCATTCCATCCATAAATCTCCTGTAATAATCAACAAGGCCTTAGAATTGTTTTAAACTTTTCTTGTTTTTTGTTATTGGGATATTCTTGACAGCCTTGACTTTGCCTGGATCAGGTTTTACACCCTTCAATGTTATAAGATGCCCCAAATATGTTATTTCACGACGAAGGAATTGGCACTTTCCAGGTTATAAGGTGAGTCCAGCGTTTTGTCAACGTGCTAAAATATGTTTTAATCTCTGGGAATGTTCTGCCAATGAGCTTGCATAAATAACAATATCATCCATATAAATAAACATTTCAATTCCCTGTAACCCAGATAATAATAAGTCCATGCACTGTTGAAATGTTGTAGTGTCCATTGATAGTTGAGAACGCTGTCGTTGACTTGGATTCGGGGTCCATGGGTGTTTGATGGAACCCTGAAGCCAAATCAAGAATACTAAAATGCTTGGCACCACCAAGATCATCTAAAATGTCCCCTATGTTTGGAATAGGATATGAGTCGCTGATGGTTTTCTCGTTCAACTTCCGAAAATCAATAACCATCCGTCATTGAGGCATTCTAGTAGCATCAGGTTTTTTTGGAACAATCCATAAGGGAGAATTAAATGCAGATGAGGATGGTTGAATAATATCATTCTCAAGCAAAGAATCTACTTGTTCCTTTATCTCCTGCTTATGTATACATGGAAAGCGATATTGTTTTGCACTTCTTGGGACTTCATCAGTGGTAATTATTGAATGTTTTGCGAGCTTTGTTGCCTGTAACTTGTCATTTGGAAGATGAAATTGATATGAAAATTCATATATATTAGTTTGAGAAGGCTTGTTACCTCCAAATTATTAAGACGTAAATGTAATGATTCAACAATTTTAGAAAAACTCTGCGCATCTGCTTTGGCCTGAGCATTATTAAAATTTCCAACTTGCTGATCATGGTGCTGGAGGCATAACCTCAAACTCTTCTAGTTCTACCGGAGGTAAGAAAACTTAATTTGATCTGAAGTGGTATTTATTCGATATTCCTGCATTGTTAATTTGTGTTAGATTCATCTACAGCGTGAAGCGTACGTTACCAAGCTGTAAATTCCGCCTGTAAACTTTAAGAACTACATTGCAGTACCATTGTAGATATTAGTTATAGTTCAGGTTAAGCGTACTTACCGTGCTGCAGAATTTCCTTTTCAGAAACTCATCTGCAACAAATTGGAATTTCACTTTCACACCACAAATATGAATGGATGTTTCCCCATTTGTGCAGACTATCTCAGGACCAATACCGGTAAGCTTATAACAAACATCTGTATTCATATTCACATTGTTAATTAATTCCCCCCTTTTTATTATATTGAGAGCCTGTGTCCATTAGAAATTTCGAAATTCCTCCTCTAAATAATTTGTCATGAAGGGTTATTGTGGGTATATGGCTGATGTTCACATTTATTTTAAATCAGTTGCTGGGTTCCGGCGTGCAATGAATTTTCTGCTCCCTGGTCCGCCATTTGGTGGAGCAGTGTGGCAGTTTATTTTATCGGACTTTTGGAAAGAATTGCACACTCCAGGTTCCTGCGCTCTTTGTACAGGCCAATAATTTCCTTTCGGCCTTCTAAAGCACTCGTTCCCCGTGTGATTCGGGTCTCCGCAAATATTGCAACGGGTACAATTGAAATTCTGTGAGTGAGGCTGACTCATTCAATTCTGAGAACAATTTCTCCGTATATGGCATAATTTTCCACATTGATAGCATTTACGATAATCTGTAATTGTTTCATAGATTTTTGTGTTTTGAAGAGTATAACGTGTGAGTCCACAGATTTTAAGTAATTTCCTGTTCGCAAAATAGTGCTTTGTCCATGATCTGTAACAAATTTTGACTTTGATCTATCAGCATATTACTTAAAAGATTATTTTGAAGACCTAAACGAAAATTCCGAACGGCTGTCTTATTCAAGAGCATTGTTATTCCCTGGCATTGTTCCTTCGAAAATTTTCCTTTTGCGACTTCTCTTCCCTGATTAAGAATATCTTCAATTCTCAACCGATAATCCTTTAAATTTTCATTTCAACCCTGCTTAATTTCTTTCATTTTATCTTGTATTTGTTCTAAATTAAAAGATTGCAAATAAATAGATCTTAATAAGTCTAAAAGTTCTTCTAGATTCCTGGGCTGTTGACGGTTTGCTATTAGCCGCTCAGCTCGACCCCCAATCCGATTTTTAATTAAAAGGAAAAGGTTTTTTCGTTTCCTGGGATTTATGACCGAATTCGCCAACTCACTCTGACTAATAAATTTTTGTAATGAACATGAATTTCCATCGAATTTGGGTATTGATTCCGCTGCGAATTTAAAAGACATAAAACTCCGATTGTTTTTAGCGGGGTCAATAAAAGTACTGGCACTATCAATTTCCCCGACAGATCCTTCATTTAGCAGATTTTCCGCAACAGAATTTCCTTCTGCTGGCACCATACTTACTATTTCAAATCCCCTTGTTTTAGGCAAAGGTTGTACGGGACAATTTTCAACGGCCACATCCTCGACCTCTAACCCATTTGAAATTTCCGATCCTGATGTATAATTTACCAACCTACCTAGCTCGCTTTGCATTTCTCTTTCTCCGACTCATTTTGAATAAATGACTGAACGTTCTTATCCTATTAATTTAACAATACTTTATGCCTATATCTTCAGGTAGCGATGGACCTCCAGGCAGCTCCCAGCTCCTTCTTCCGGACGAAATCGTTTGTACGGTATCTTCCGAATTATTACGAGGAAATGATGATTTCTCGGTTCATGTGGATTCCAAGATAGCTTGCACGGCCGTCGGAAGCACTCGTCTCCGGCATTCACCCGTCGCTCCCAGGGAAAACTGTGCAAAAACCCGGGAGAGAGAGATTGCACCTTTCTGTTTCCGTCCTCGCCTGTTCCTCCAAGTATCCTTTTCGTTCTTTAGGCACCAGTCCGAAAGGGCGTGGGTTCGAATCAATTAAAATGACACAAAAACGTGTAATTTACAAAAATCCCTATAAAAGAGAGACCCGCGTGCTTCTCGAACAATTCTAAGTCAGTATATATGTATGTATACATGTTGATATAGTCGAGGATATGTTGAATTCTTGTAGAGTTTTACTTGCGTGGATATAATTACTTTAAGGTTCTATGCAACTAGATTCTGTGGACTTCTGATTGCTGATTTTTGTGCTATTTGCAATCCTATCGTCGGCTGGATTATAAAGAAGATTACACAAGCAATAACATCTTTTCATCCACAACATATCCACTGTCCTAATTGAAACCGGAATCTACTGGTCACAAAAGAAAGCTGTATGCAGGCCTAAGCAAACGCAGAGTGGAAGTGGTAGGGAACAGCTGGAGCAAAATCTTGGTTTCAAGAGAATCAATCTGTGTGCCGCAGGAGACAAGCGACTGGTTTTCTCATGTCAAGTTTCAAGGATTTCCTTGATATCCATTCAAAACAGCCCTTTTCAGGGCCTCAAAGTGATTCCAAATGTTGACAACTCTCGTTCAATAAAATATTCCTGATTATTTCTATGGCTTGTATGGAAGCCATATGGAAGTATGTTGTTGTCAGCGTTAGATGGCTACAAGCGGAATGACATACTTGGTTTCAATATACAAGAGGGACCCAGAAATATGAGAAAATGGGCAAATAATGTATAAATATGCAGGTATTTATGAAAGTTGTGAAAGTTCAAAAACTAACCAATTTCAGGTTTCAAATTTCATTAAATGTTTGTAGGTATGTTATAATTCTAAAAAATAGAATCTTCGACGTAATAACCAACCAATCATTCTATTTATTATTAACGATTACTTAACTTACAAAATCGATTCTACGACGCGTAGCAACCAACCAACATAACAATTATTATCCACGACTTTTCGACGAATCTATTGTTTACCTTATAAAATCGATTCTTGAAGACAATCGAACATCCCCATACAACATTTGATTCAATCTGAGATCTCAAATTGTTTGGATTTTAGCCCGACACAACTTTCATATACCCTGCACATTTCTACGTCATTTGCCCATTTTGTCATTTCGCACGGTCTCCCTTCTACATGGAAACCTAGACGGTCATTCCGATTGTAGTCATCTAACTCTGGAAATAACGTACTGTTATGCCTTCCTATCACATTTTCCAATCCAATCGTCACATTAGTCGGACTTCCACAAATTCCATCCTGAACAAACCTACCGATAAACCTTTCCGTTGCCAAATGTTCCGCCAAAGTAAGCAAACCCTCAACAGGAACATAAACCCATAAAAATTCCCTTCAATTGTTGAGCTTGACATAATGATAAAATTTCACTTTGATTACGTATCAACACCTGAGCAAACTCCAAAAATACTTCCTTTCTAAAACATTCTGTCCTTTTTCAAATTCCACCTCCAAGCTCCTTTTAGAAACATATAAAGGTCCCCAGGACCGCAAAAGACCATCTCCAGTCCTGGCATAGACACCGTCACTCTGTCAGTTAGTCCTAAAATAAAACTCTTGAACTGAAAGACTCTCGAACTCGATTTCGTTACCACCTATTACATTTCGCGTATCTTAAAGTAAACTAGTCGATGCCAATAGGCCGGCACAACAGTACTTTCATACAAGCCATTGAAATAATTATACGTGTGTACATAGGAAATTTTATTGAACGAGAGTTGTCAACGTTTGTATTCACGTTGTAGCCCTGAAAAGGACTGATTTAAATGGATATCCAAGAAATCCTCGACATTTAACGTGAAACAATTAATCTTTTGTGTCACGATCCACTCGGATTCATTCTTTTAAAAGAAACAATTGGCTCCTGCTGTTCCCCAACGCAACCATCTTGCATTCGCTAAGTCCGGGATACAGCATTCTTTTGTGTCCTGTAAATTCAGATTTCCATTGGGGCAATGGATATATTGAGGACGTAAATACGTTATTACTTTGTAAAATATTAATGTATTCTGTGGTAGCAGTCTTCTCTGTAATCTTATTATTAATATCTTTATGTTACTATTTTCCAAATTTGTAGTGCGGAATCGGAATTGCTTCAAACATCTCTATCCTCGTCCAGGACTTCATTATGATCAGAAGGTGTCTTGGCTTCAACCGGCAGTGAATGGTCGTTTCTATAATCCATAACAGGATATATATTTTGAGACATAATTCTATTATAAGTAAAATAAAAAAAATAAAGTTGAAATTATACATTTCATTTCACATGTTATTGCATACACACCCTTTAAGTCTATTCTTATTAGTTGCTTACACATGATGTATTCAGAGCAATTTGTCACCCTAAATTTGGCCCCTGCCATTCACCACCGCATTAATCTTGATTGTCCTTAGAACTATACTGCGTTCTTTTGCGTCCTGTAGACTCAAAGACGTTATAGCTTCTGTAACCATCTCTATAATCCAGTCTCCAAGTTCACTTGCATAAAACCTTAAAGTAACTATTAGCTAATGCAGTGTTGATACAGTATGATATCTGAAATAAAAAGATTTATATTCATTAATGACGAGCCTCTTTACTTATAAAAATAACATAGCCATTTCATAAAATAACCGGAAAACAAACTAATTCGATCCATACATACCTTTCAATCGTGCTCCTTAGTTTCTTTTGAATGAGTTAGAACCATGTCAAAGATGATTTTCGAAGAAATTGTGCCTTGTTCCGAACGACGGACGATTTAGACCACCTTGGATCCGGTTATGCTCCCACGTGTCACATGTATTTTCAAACTTTACAAGTCGATTTCACGAGTGATTCTCTATATGAATGGTTCAGACTGGCGCGGGAACGATTCTGCAGATATTCCACGCGCCCCGCACTGTAACTCTGCACTATTTATGTTACATTTAACGTCCATGAACGTCACGCCGTTGACACGTAGCCCGCAATGTAAATACGCACTGTCCATCCACTATTTTATTGGCACTTTACTATGCAACTCGCCCGTGTGCAATTGATCCGGGTTGCAGCCGGCCCGTATGCAATCGTCGTGTGCAATAAGTCTTGTGCGCAAACAGTCCGTGTGCAATCGCAACGTGAGCAAACGGCCTTGTGCGCAAAAGGGACGTGCGCAATAGTGCTTGTGTGCAAACGGGACATCGGCTTCAGGACATGCGCAATCGGCTCGTGTGCAATCGGAACGTGAGCAATCAGTCTTGTGCGCAAAAGGAACGTGCGCAATCGGTCTTGTGCGCAATTGGGCTACACTCGAAATGTTGCTAGTTCTAGACGTTTTAGACGCTAAAGACGCGTATGACACTTGATTCGCACGAATCCGTTGAGAAATGGCCGAGATACGCCGTGTTACACTTCCGGACGATGAAATCTTGGTAGTTCTCACGTTTTGCAAGCGAAACGCACGATGAACAGCGTTTTGTTCAATTCGTTCAAGAACTCTCGTATCTCGGACATCCGCGAGTGTTTCGCTTCGAAAAACGTGGTCCCCGTCTGTTTTAGACGCTAAAAACGCGTATGACACTTGTTTCGCACGAATCCGTTGAGAAATGGCCGAGATACGCCGTGTTACACTTCCGGACGATGAAATCTTGCTAGTTCTCACGTTTTGCAAGCGAAACGCACGATGCACCGCGTTTCGTTCAATTCGTTCAAGAACTCTCGTATCTCGGACATCCGCGAGTGTTTCGCGTCGAAAACGTGATCCCCGTCTGTTCTAGACTCTAAAAAGGCGTATGACACTTGATTCGCACGAATCCGTTGAGAAATGGCCGAGATACGCCGTGTTACACTTCCGGACGATGAATACGTTCAATTCGTTCAAGAACTCTCGTATCTCGGACATCCGCGAGTGTTTCGCGTCGAAAACGTGGTCCCCGTCTGTTTTAGACGCTAAAAACGCGTATGACACTTGATTCGCACGAATCCGTTGAGAAATGGCCGAGATACGCCGTGTTACACTTCCGGACGATGAAATCTGGCTAGTTCTCACGTTTTGCAAGCGAAACGCTCGATGCACCGCGTTTCGTTCAATTCGTTCAAGAACTCTCGTATCTCGGACATCCGCGAGTGTTTCGCGTCGAAAACGTGGTCCCCATCTGTTTTAGACGCTAAAAACGCGTATGACACTTGATTCGCACGAATCCGTTGAGAAATGGCCGAGATACGCCGTGTTACACTTCGGGACGATGAATTCGTTCAATTCGTTCAAGAACTTTCGTATCTCGGACATCCGCGAGTGTTTCGCGTCGAAAACGTGGTCCCCGTCTGTTTTAGTCGCTAAAGACGCGTATGACACTTGATTCGCACGAATCCGTTGAGAAATGGCCGAGATACGCTGTGTTACACTTCCGGACGATGAAATCTTGCTACTTCTCACGATTTGCAAGCGAAACGCACGATGCACCGCGTTTCGTTCAATTCGTACAAGAACTCTCGTATCTCGGACATCCGCGAGTGTTTCGCGTCGAAAACGTGGTCCCCATCTGTTTTAGACGCTAAAAACGCGTATGACACTTGATTCGCACGAATCCGTTGAGAAATGGCCGAGAACGCCGTGTTACACTTCCGGACGATGAAATCTTGCTAGTTCTCACGTTTTGCAAGCGAAACGCACGATGCACCGGGTTTCGTTCAATTCGTTCAAGAACTCTCGTATCTCGGACATCCGCCAGTGTTTCGCGTCGAAAACGTGATCCCCGTCTGTTTTAGACGCTAAAAACGCGTATGACACTTGATTCGCACGAATCCGTTGAGAAATGGCCGAGATACGCCGTGTTACACTTCCGGACGATGAAATCTGGCTAGTTCTCACGTTTTGCAAGCGAAACGCTCGATGCACCGCGTTTCGTTCAATTCGTTCAAGAACTCTCGTATCTCGGACATCCGCGAGTGTTTCGCGTCGAAAACGTGGTCACCATCTGTTTTAGACGCTAAAAACGCGTATGACACTTGATTCGCACGAATCCGTTGAGAAATGGCCGAGATACGCCGTGTTACACTTCCGGACAGTGAATTCGTTCAATTCGTTCAAGAACTCTCGTATCTCGGACATCCGCGAGTGTTTCGCGGCGAAGACGTGGTCCCCGTCTGTTTTAGACGCTAAAAACGCGTATGACACTTGATTCGCACGAATCCGTTTAGAAATGGCCGAGATACGCCGTGTTACACTTCCGGACGATGAAATCTTGCTAGTTCTCACGATTTGCAAGCGAAACGCACGATGCACCGCGTTTTGTTCAATTCGTTCAAGAACTCTCGTATCTGGGACATCCGCGAGTGTTTCGCGTCGAAAACGTGGTCCCCGTCTGTTTTAGACGCTAAAAACGTGTATGACACTTGATTCGCACGAATCCGTTGAGAAATGGCCGAGATACGCCGTGTTACACTTCCGGACGATGAATACGTTCAATTCGTTCAAGAACTCTCGTATCTCGGACATCCGCGTGTGTTTCGCGTCGAAAACGTGGTCCCCGTCTGTTTTAGACGCTACAAACGCGTATGACACTTGATTCGCACGAATCCGTTGTGAAATGGTCGAGATACGCCGTGTTCCACTTCCGGACTTTGAATTCATTCAATTCGTTCAAGAACTATCGTATCTCGGACATCCGCGAGTGTTTCGCGTCGAAAACGTTGTCCCCGTCTGTTTTAGACGCTAAAAACGCGTATGACACTTGATTCGCACGAATCTGTTGAGAAATGGCCGAGATACGCCGTGTTACACTTCCGGAGATGAATTCTTGCTAGTTCTCACGTTTTGCAAGCGAAACGCACGATGCACCGCGTTTCGTACAATTCGTTCAAGAACTCTCGTATCTCGGACATCCGCGAGTGGTTCGCGTCGAAAACGTGGTCCCCGTCTGTTTTAGACGCTAAAAACGCGTATGACACTTGATTCGCACGAATCCGTTGAGAAATGGCCGAGATACGCCGTGTTACACTTCCGGACGATGAAATCTTGCTAGTTCTCACGTTTTGCAAGCGAAACTCACGATGCACCGCGTTTCGTTCAATTCGTTGAACAACTCTCGTATCTCGGACATCCGCGAGTGTTTCGCGTCGAAAACGTGGTCCCCGTCTGTTTTAGACGCTAAAAACGTGTATGACACTTGATTCGCACGAATCCGTTGAGAAATGGCCGAGATACGCCGTGTTACACTTCCGGACGATGAAATCTGGCTAGTTCTCACGTTTTGCAAGCGAAACGCACGATGCACCGCGTTTCGTTCAATTCGTTCAAGAACTCTCGTATCTCGGACATCCGCGAGTGTTTCGCGTCGAAAACGTGGTCCCCATCTGTTTTAGACGCTAAAAACGCATATGATACTTGATTCGCACGAATCCGTTGAGAAATGGCCGAGATACGCCGTTTTACACTTCCGGACGATGAATTCGTTCAATTCGTTCAAGAACTTTCGTATCTCGGACATCCGCGAGTGTTTCGCGTCGAAAACGTTGTCCCCGTCTGTTTTAGACGCTAAAAACGCGTATGACACTTGATTCGCACGAATCCGTTGAGAAATGGGCGAGATACGCCGTGTTACACTTCCGGACGATGAAATCTTGCTAGTTCTCACGTTTTGCAAGCGAAACTCACGATGCACCGCGTTTCGTTCAATTCGTTCAAGAACTCTCGTATCTCGGACATCCGCCAGTGTTTCGCGTCGAAAACGTGATCCCCGTCTGTTATAGACGCTAAAAACGCGTATGACACTTGATTCGCACGAATCCGTTGAGAAATGGCCGAGATACGCCGTGTTACACTTCCGGACGATGAATACGTTCAATTCGTTCAAGAACTCTCGTATCTCGGACATCCGCGGGTGTTTCGCGTCGAAAACGTGGTCCCCGTCTGTTATAGACGCTAAAAACGCGTATGACACTTGATTCGCACTAATCCGTTGAGAAATGGCCGAGATACGCCGTGTTACACTTGCGGACGATGAATTCGTTCAATTCGTTCAAGAACTCTCGTATCTCGGACATCCGCAAGTGTTTCGCGTCGAAAACGTTGTCCCCGTCTGTTTTAGACGCTAAAAACGCGTATGACACTTGATTCGCACGAATCCGTTGAGAAATGGCCGAGATACGCCGTGTTACACTTCCGGACAGTGAATTCGTTCAATTCGTTCAAGAACTCTCGTATCTCGGACATCCGCGAGTGTTTCGCGGCGAAGACGTGGTCCCCGTCTGTTTTAGACGCTAAAAACGCGTATGACACTTGATTCGCACGAATCCGTTTAGAAATGGCCGAGATACGCCGTGTTACACTTTCGGACGATGAAATCTTGCTAGTTCTCACGTTTTGCAAGCAAAACGCATGATGCACCGCGTTTCGTTCAATTCGTTCAACAACTCTCGTATCTCGGACATCCGCGAGTGTTTCACGTCGAAGACGTGGTCCCCGTCTGTTTTAGACGCTAGAAACGCGTATGAAACTTGATAAGCACGAATACGTTGAGAAATGGCCGAGATACGCCGTGTTACACTTCCGGACGATGAAATCTTGCTAGTTCTCACGTTTTGCAAGCAAAACGCATGATGCACCGCGTTTCGTTCAATTCGTTCAACAACTCTCGTATCTCGGACATCCGCGAGTGTTTCGCGTCGAAAACGTGGTCCCCGTCTGTTTTAGACGCTAAAAACGCGTGTTGCGTATTTACAGTCACCTCGGGCGGGCGGCCAATGGGCGCCCGCGACGTTCTCACCGGAATCAATAACACGGTCGATACTCGGGCGATACTGTATGTAAACGCGCCTGCTAATTAGCAGCGCCGCGTCGCGTCCTTCTCGGGCGATTGTACTCTCGCGCTTCCCGCGTGCTCTCGACGGCCATTACCGTTTTCTCTATTCTGGCGACAGGTTCTTCTCTGCTTTTGCCGAAAAGTAGCGAGAGCTTAACAGTGTAAAACCTCGGTGCGTGAGAATCAATCTAATCGTGCCAATCAAGGGAACATTCGAAAGACACTTTGGTGCCCCTCAAGTTAGATTTCATAGTAGTGTAAGTGCGTTCAGAAGCGATCGGTGCGTTCTCGTTCATTATCATTCTCAGGTGCCGTTAATGTGCGTTATCTCGGTCTAGTGCGTATCAGACGAACCGTGCTTACTCAGGGATTCTTAGAAAGACGCTCGGGTGCTCCTCAAACATTGTAATTCCTAGTTTTAAGTGCGTAGGTTAATAAATACTTTTTGGTTATCCTCAACCACGTGTTCGTGTATTGTGCCGACCAGGTGCCGTGCGACTTAGTGTGATCTACCTCAACTTTCTCAAAATTCCTCACCCGCGCTAAACCATACTCCTCAGGCGCTAGTGCAGACTCACTAGCACTATTCGAAACAACGCGTATGACACTTGATTCGCACGAATCCGTTGAGAAATGGCCGAGATACGCCGTGTTACACTTCCGGACGATGAAATCTGGCTAGTTCTCACGTTTTGCAAGCGAAACGCTCGATGCACCGCGTTTCGTTCAATTCGTTCAAGAACTCTCGTATCTCGGACATCCGCGAGTGTTTCGCGTCGAAAACGTGGTCACCATCTGTTTTAGACGCTAAAAACGCGTATGACACTTGATTCGCACGAATCCGTTGAGAAATGGCCGAGATACGCCGTGTTACACTTCCGGACAGTGAATTCGTTCAATTCGTTCAAGAACTCTCGTATCTCGGACATCCGCGAGTGTTTCGCGGCGAAGACGTGGTCCCCGTCTGTTTTAGACGCTAAAAACGCGTATGACACTTGATTCGCACGAATCCGTTTAGAAATGGCCGAGATACGCCGTGTTACACTTCCGGACGATGAAATCTTGCTAGTTCTCACGATTTGCAAGCGAAACGCACGATGCACCGCGTTTTGTTCAATTCGTTCAAGAACTCTCGTATCTGGGACATCCGCGAGTGTTTCGCGTCGAAAACGTGGTCCCCGTCTGTTTTAGACGCTAAAAACGTGTATGACACTTGATTCGCACGAATCCGTTGAGAAATGGCCGAGATACGCCGTGTTACACTTCCGGACGATGAATACGTTCAATTCGTTCAAGAACTCTCGTATCTCGGACATCCGCGTGTGTTTCGCGTCGAAAACGTGGTCCCCGTCTGTTTTAGACGCTACAAACGCGTATGACACTTGATTCGCACGAATCCGTTGAGAAATGGTCGAGATACGCCGTGTTCCACTTCCGGACTTTGAATTCATTCAATTCGTTCAAGAACTATCGTATCTCGGACATCCGCGAGTGTTTCGCGTCGAAAACGTTGTCCCCGTCTGTTTTAGACGCTAAAAACGCGTATGACACTTGATTCGCAGGAATCTGTTGAGAAATGGCCGAGATACGCCGTGTTACACTTCCGGAGATGAATTCTTGCTAGTTCTCACGTTTTGCAAGCGAAACGCACGATGCACCGCGTTTCGTACAATTCGTTCAAGAACTCTCGTATCTCGGACATCCGCGAGTGTTTCGTGTCGAAAACGTGGTCCCCGTCTGTTTTAGACGCTAAAAACGTGTATGACACTTGATTAGCACGAATCCGTTGAGATATGGCCAAGATACGCCGTGTTACACTTCCGGACGATGAAATCTTGGTAGTTCTCACGTTTTGCAAGCGAAACGCACGATGCACCGCGTTTCGTTCAATTCGTTCAAGAACTCTCGTATCTCGGACATCCGCGACTGTTTCGCGTCGAAAACGTGATCCCCGTCTGTTATAGACGCTAAAAACGCGTATGACACTTGATTCGCACGAATCCGTTGAGAAATGGCCGAGATACGCCGTGTTACACTTCCGGACGATGAATACGTTCAATTCGTTCAAGAACTCTCGTATCTCGGACATCCGCGGGTGTTTCGCGTCGAAAACGTGGTCCCCGTCTGTTTTAGACGCTAAAAACGCGTATGGCACTTGATTCGCACTAATCCGTTGAGAAATGGCCGAGATACGCCTTGTTGCACTTCCGGACGATGAATTCGTTCAATTCGTTCAAGAACTCTCGTATCTCGGACATCCGCGAGTGTTTCGCGTCGAAAACGTTGTCCCCGTCTGTTTTAGACGCTAAAGACGCGTATGACACTTGATTCGCACGAATCCGTTGAGAAATGGCCGAGATACGCCGTGTTACACTTCCGGACGATGAATTCGTTCAATTCGTTCAAGAACTTTCGTATCTCGGACATCCGCGAGTGTTTCGCGTCGAAAACGTGGTCCCCGTCTGTTTTAGACGCTAAAAACGCGTATGACACTTGATTCGCACGAATACGATGAGAAATGGCCGAGATACGCCGTGTTACACTTCCGGACGATGAAATCTTGCTAGTTCTCACGTTTTGCAAGCGAAACTCACGATGCACCGCGTTTCGTTCAATTCGTTCAAGAACTCTCGTATCTCGGACATCCGCGAGTGTTTCGTGTCGAAAACGTGGTCCCCGTCTGTTTTAGACGCTAAAAACGTGTATGACACTTGATTCGCACGAATCCGTTGAGAAATGGCCGAGATACGCCGTGTTACACTTCCGGACGATGAATACGTTCAATTCGTTCAAGAACTCTCGTATCTCGGACATCCGCGAGTGTTTCGCGTCGAAAACGTTGTCCCCGTCTGTTTTAGACACTAAAAACGCGTATGACACTTGATTCGCACGAATCCGTTGAGAAATGGCCGAGATACGCCGTGTTACACTTCCGGACGATGAAATCTTGCTAGTTCTCACGTTTTGCAAGCGAAACTAACGATGCACCGCGTTTCGTTCAATTCGTTCAAGAACTCTCGTATCTCGGACATCCGCGAGTGTTTCGTGTCGAAAACGTGGTCCCCGTCTGTTTTAGACGCTAAAAACGTGTATGACACTTGATTAGCACGAATCCGTTGAGAAATGGCCAAGATACGCCGTGTTACACTTCCGGACGATGAAATCTTGGTAGTTCTCACGTTTTGCAAGCGAAACGCACGATGCACCGCGTTTCGTTCAATTCGTTCAAGAACTCTCGTATCTCGGACATCCGCGACTCTTTCGCGTCGAAAACGTGATCCCCGTCTGTTATAGACGCTAAAAACGCGTATGACACTTGATTCGCACGAATCCGTTGAGAAATGGCCGAGATACGCCGTGTTACACTTCCGGACGATGAATATGTTCAATTCGTTCAAGAACTCTCGTATCTCGGACATCCGCGGGTGTTTCGCGTCGAAAACGTGGTCCCCGTCTGTTTTAGACGCTAAAAACGCGTATGGCACTTGATTCGCACTAATCCGTTGAGAAATGGCCGAGAAACGCCTTGTTGCACTTCCGGACGATGAATTCGTTCAATTCGTTCAAGAACTCTCGTATCTCGGACATCCGCGAGTGTTTCGCGTCGAAAACGTTGTCCCCGTCTGTTTTAGACGCTAAAGACGCGTATGACACTTGATTCGCACGAATCCGTTGAGAAATGGCCGAGATACGCCGTGTTACACTTCCGGACGATGAATTCGTTCAATTCGTTCAAGAACTTTCGTATCTCGGACATCCGCGAGTGTTTCGCGTAGAAAACGTGGTCCCCGTCTGTTTTAGACGCTAAAAACGCGTATGACACTTGATTCGCACGAATCCGTTGAGAAATGGCCGAGATACGCCGTGTTACACTTCCGGACGATGAAATCTTGCTAGTTCTCACGTTTTGCAAGCGAAACTCACGATGCACCGCGTTTCATTCAATTCGTTCAAGAACTCTCGTAGCTCGGACATCCGCGAGTGTTTCGTGTCGAAAACGTGGTCCCCGTCTGTTTTAGACGCTAAAAACGTGTATGACACTTGATTCGCACGATTCCGTTGAGAAATGGCCGAGATACGCCGTGTTACACTTCCGGACGATGAATACGTTCAATTCGTTCAAGAACTCTCGTATCTCGGACATCCGCGAGTGTTTCGCGTCGAAAACGTGGTCCCCATCTGTTTTAGACGCTAAAAACGCGTATGACACTTGATTCGCACGAATCCGTTGAGAAATGGCCGAGATACGCCGTGTTACACTTCCGGACGATGAATACGTTCAATTCGTTCAAGAACTCTCGTATCTCGGACATCCGCGGGTGTTTCGCGTCGAAAACGTGGTCCCCGTCTGTTTTAGACGCTAAAAACGCGTATGGCACTTGATTCGCACTAATCCGTTGAGAAATGGCCGAGATACGCCTTGTTGCACTTCCGGACGATGAATTCGTTCAATTCGTTCAAGAACTCTCGTATCTCGGACATCCGCGAGTGTTTCGCGTCGAAAACGTTGTCCCCGTCTGTTTTAGACGCTAAAGATGCTATGTATGGGTATATCCAAAACACTGCTTACGAGGTCACGTCTTTATTGGTACTGTCGCTCCTCACTCGGCTCCTTCGCACCGCTCCGTACACGCACACATTCATCCTCTCACACGCACGCCGCATCCCTCCGTTCACTCATGTACATACACTACACTCCTTCCCGTTTAATTCCGCCCTTATACTATTCCTACTTTCTATTTATTGTCTAAGGCGCCCGCTTCTCTTCTTCGCTGTTCTAACCTCGGAGATCGCCGCACCGCCGTCTTACCTTCCTTCTCCAATCTCTTCTCTCTGTCATCTTCGACTTCCGGTATTTCGCCTGAGCCCTTTCGCTTTAACTGGTCTACATGTCGTTTCGCGACCAGCCCTTCGCTGAGCTCCACCCGGTACGTTACCGGCCCTAACTTCTTGACTATTACCGCCTGCGTCCATCTCGGTGAGCTACGTCTAAAGTCCTTTGTCCATACTGTTTCGTTCGCTTTGAACTCTACCTGTCTCCTCCCCTTTGCGTTTTCGACCTGTCTATTAGTTTCTGTACTTTGCCGCTTATTTATATCTGGTCTTAGCAGATCAAATTTTGTTCGGATTTCTCGCCCTAACATTAATTTTGCTGGCGTTTCGCCCGTCGTACAATGTTTCGTTGACCTGTAGTCTAATAGTATGCTATCGGTTGCTTCGTCTACCTCTTTACCCTCTTTCAGTAATATTTTGAGCTTCTGCTTGAAGGATTTGACAAAATTTTCAGCGGCCCCGTTTGAAGCGGGGTGTTTTACCGCGGAAAGGACGTGTCGTATGCCTAACTTTTTCAAAAATGATTTAAATTCCTGGCTTGTATACTGTGGGCCGTTATCGCTAACTATTTGGAGCGGGAGTCCCCATCGTGCAAATGCTCTACGAAAGTGTTGTATTGTTCTAGCCGCGGTTGTAGACTTCATTCTGAATATTTCTGGCCACTTTGTTCTGGCGTCTATGATTATTAAAAAATTATGCCCCTTGTACGGCCCTAGAAAGTCCGTGTGAATCCGTTGCCATGGTTGTTCGGGCCATTTCCACGGGTTTAACTCGACTCTGTTCGGATTGTCCTTTACCTCTACGCAGCTGCGACAACTGTTCGCTAATTCCTCAATGTTTTTGTCTATTTGTGGCCACCAAAAGAATGATCTCGCTACCGATTTCATCTTTACTATGCCTATGTGAGATCCGTGTAATTCTCTCAGGATAATTGGTCTTAATTTTTCTGGAATTACCACGCGATACCCCCACATGACGCAGTCTTGTTCTATCGTCAGTTCGTCTTTTCTACTCTCGAACGGCTGTAATTCTTCCCTGGTACTTTTTTTCCCCGGCCACCCTGTTCTAATATACCTCACTACTTCTGCTAATACTTTATCTTTCCGTGTGCTGCGTGCAATTACTCTGTCGTCCAGGCACGAAAACGATTCTTGCATTACATAATTCAGGTACGTATATTCTTCCTTTCCCGCTTCGCGTTTTGCTTCTTTAGTTTTTCTTGGCACCGGTAACCTCGATAGCCCGTCCGCGCTGTTTGCCTGCGATTTCACGTACACAATTTGATATTGAAAACCATTCAAAAAACTGGCGTAACGCTGCAACCGTCTTGCCGCCATGACCGGAATCCCTTTGTTTTGTCCGAAGATTCTGACTAATGGCTGGTGGTCTGTTTTTAGTAGAAATGGCCTGCCGTATACGTAATCGAAGAATTTTTTAACTCCGAAAATTATCGCTCGTGCTTCTTTATCTATCGGCGCGTAGTTCCTCTCGCTTGTGTTTAACGTTTTTGACGCATACGCTATCGGGCGCTCCCCTTCCGGAGTCTTGTGTGATAGAATTGCTGAAATCCCGTAATCGGAAGCATCGCATGTCAATATTAATTCCTTCGCTGGGTCGTAATTTATTAACACGTCTGCCGATTGCAGTTCGTCTTTCGCGTTTTCAAAAGCTTTTTGACAAGAGTCCGTCCAGTTGAACTTATCGCCTTTTAAACAATCGTATAACGGTTGTAACTTTGTTGCCCGATCTTTGATGAATTTGTTGTAGTAATTTATCATCCCTAGAAAAGCCTGTAATTCTTTCCTGTTAGTGGGTGACGGTGCTTTACTTATTGCGTCTACTTTATTTTTCTGCGCATGTACTCCTTTTTCGTCAATCTCCACGCCTAAATATTTTATTTTCCGTTGTAACAGGGCACATTTGTTTTCCTTTAGTCTTAACCCGCACTCTAGTAATTTATCGAAGACCGCGGCGGTGTTCTTAAGATTTTCCTCGGTCGTTTTTCCCTTTATAATGATATCGTCCAAGAAGACACTGACATCCGGCATTCCCGCGAAAATCTGTTCCATTTGCCGCTGGAAAAACCCCGGCGCTGACGCAATGCCATACGGTAGCTTATTCGGTTGGTAGAGTCCCTTGTGCGTGGAGATTGTTAAATATTTTTTTGACTCTTGTGCTACCGGCACTTGTGCATATGCCTCCTTGAGATCAATTTTTGAAAAGTAAACTCCCCCTTGTAGTCCTGCTATTAGGTGCTCTATTCGCGGCAAGGGGTACCTATCTACAATTATGTTTTTATTAATAGTAACTTTATAATCCCCGCATAATCTTATTGATCCGTCCGGTTTTTTTACGGGCACTAACGGTGTTGCCCACTCCGCGACCTCACATGGCGATATTGTTCCGTCTCTCACAAGTCTGTCGATTTCCGCACTGACCTTATCTTTTATTGCGAAGGGCAGCGATCGGCTTTTGCAATAAATCGGTATTGTGTTCTCTTTTGTTCGTACAACGAATTCCGCTTTATTGTATGTTCCTATCCCCGGTGAAAATAAAGTGTCATATCTTTTAAGGAATTTACGTCGTACCTCTTCCAAATGCTGTTCCGTGCACGCGATATTTCTTACCATCGTCTGACCCCCGTTCTCTACTTTGTCGTTCGCTTGTTTTATGTGTACGGGCCAGATGCCCAATTTATATAACCAATCTCTACCTATTAGCGGTTTCCCGCTGTATCCTACCACGTATATGTTCCCTGTTGCCGTTTTTGACCCATATGTCATTCGAATATTTTTTATTACCCCGATTGGTTTGCAGCTTTCCCCGCCGTAGTAAGTTAGTCGTTTTTTTGTATTTTGTATTTTATTTTTTGGACAAAAACGTTTATAATCTAATTCGCTCATTAACGAGACTGCTGCTCCCGTGTCTATTTCCATCCGTATTGGCTGGCCTTCCATTTCAATACCTAAATATTGCGGTTTTATCAGGATCGAATTACAATTATTATCTGTACGCATCGAGAATAAGTTTGCATACCCCTCGGACTCGCTTCCGGATTCACTGTCGCTTGAGTCCCGCATGTCCTGATCTACCTGCACTGCTCTTACGCCTCTCCCCTTGTCTGATCGCTTCGCTCTACATATTGCCTCTAGGTGCCCTATTTTACCGCACGCATTACATCTCTTGTCGCGATGCCAGCACTCCGCGCGGTGGTGATTCGGTTTTCCGCAGCAAGCACATTTTTCCTCTCGTGCCGGTGTTCGTGGCCCCGGCCTCGGTGCTGGGTGTCTCCGCTCCTGGCGCCTCGTCCGTGGATCCGCACGAACGCGTGTCTGCTCCCCGCGCCGCTCTCTCCCCTCTCCATGCCACTGCTGTCTCGCTCGTATGTGGTACACACTCTCGTCCTCTGTTTTGTTCTCCTCCGCGTCCTCTGTTTTCGCGGTCAATTTGTCTACTGCCTTCTCTGCTTGTTCGATAGCCGTAGCCGTCTTAACCGCCTTATCTAGTGTCAGCTCCTCTATTTTGAAAAGCGCTCTTTTAATCTGCTTACTCCGGATTCCTGTTAATAATTGATCCCGGATCGCTTCCTCTTCGTTCGCGAACTGGCAATCTTCCGCTGCTTTGCGTAACGAAGCTATATACTGCGTGACTGTCTCTTCGTTGCCCTGTCTTCGCTCCCGAAACTCAGCTCTTAGTACCGTCATGTTCACTTTTGGTTTTAGATAATTTTTTACCTTCTCTATAATTTCCGGTAGTGGTGTCTCTTTTGGCTTGTTCGGTGCGCACACTTTTCTGACGATTTTGTACGCTTCAGCGTCTAATTTCGTGAGGAATATGGCTTTTTGTTTGTTCCCGTCTGTTATATCGTTTGCCTCGAAATATAACTCGGTTCGCTCTACGAACTCCTCCCAGTCGTCGACCCCTATCTTGAATTCGAGGCTTGCGGTGTACTCCATTTTTATTCCTAATTTCTGTCCTCTTGGTTTTTCTTCGTTCTGTGCTTCCGAGCTGTTACCTTCTTGTGGCTCTTTCACTGCTCCCCGTAATTTCCGACGCAATTCGTCTATGCCCTCTTCCTCCTTGAACTCGATGCCTCTTTCCCTCAGTTCCTGTGCCACCTCCTTTTTCTTCAGATTTTGTATCCACGATGTTCCTTGTCCGTTACTCTTTTTGGCCATTTGCCGCCTACTTTCCGTTCTGAGCCTTATGCTTATTTGTCCTCGTCGCCACTGCTATGTATGGGTATATCCAAAACACTGCTTACGAGGTCACGTCTTTATTGGTACTGTCGCTCCTCACTCGGCTCCTTCGCACCGCTCCGTACACGCACACATTCATCCTCTCACACGCACGCCGCATCCCTCCGTTCACTCATGTACATACACTACAAAAGACGCGTATGACACTTGATTCGCACGAATCCGTTGAGAAATGGCCGAGATACGCCGTGTTACACTTCCGGAGATGAAATCTTGCTAGTTCTCACGTTTTGCAAGCGAAACGCACGATGCACCGCGTTTCGTTCAATTCGTTCAAGAACTCTCGTATCTCGGACATCCGCGAGTGTTTCGCGTCGAAAACGTGGTCCCCGTCTGTTTTAGACGCTAAAAACGCGTATGACACTTGATTCTCACGAATCCGTTGAGAAATGGCCGAGATACGCCGTGTTACACTTCCGGACGATGAAATCTTGCTAGTTCTCACGTTTTGCAAGCGAAAGGCACGATGCACCGCGTTTCGTTCAATTCGTTCAAGAACTCTCGTATCTCGGACATCCGCGAGTGTTTCGCGTCGAAAACGTGGTCCCCGTCTGTTTTAGACGCTAAAAACGCGTATGACACTTGATTCTCGCGAATCCGTTGAGAAATGGCCGAGATACGCCGTGTTACACTTCCGGACGATGAATTCGTTCAATTCGTTCAAGAACTTTCGTATCTCGGACATCCGCGGGTGTTTCGCGTCGAAAACGTGGTCCCCGTCTGTTTTAGTCGCTAAAGACGCGTATGACACTTGATTCGCACGAATCCGTTGAGAAATGGCCGAGATACGCTGTGTTACACTTCCGGACGATGAAATCTTGGTAGTTCTCACGTTTTGCAAGCGAAACGCACGATGCACCGCGTTTCGTTCAATTCGCTCAAGAACTCTCGTATTTCGGACATCCGCGAGTGTTTCGCTTCGAAAACGTGGTCCCCGTCTGTTTTAGACGCTAAAAACGCGTATGACACTTGATTCGCACGAATCCGTTGAGAAATGGCCAAGATACGCCGTGTTACACTTCCGGACGATGAAATCTTGGTAGTTCTCACGTTTTGCAAGCGAAACGCACGATGCACCGCGTTTCGTTCAATTCGTTCAAGAACTCTCGTATCTCGGACATCCGCGAGTGTTTCGCGTCGAAAACGTGGTCCCCGTGTATTTTAGACGCTATAAACGCGTATGACACTTGATTCGCACGAATCCGTTGAGAAATGACCGAGATACGCCGTGTTACACTTCCGGAGATGAAATCTTGCTAGTTCTCACGTTTTGCAAGCGAAACGCACGATGCACCGCGTTTCGTACAATTCGTACAAGAACTCTCGTATCTCGGACATCCGCGAGTGGTTCGCGTCGAAAACGTGGTCGCCGTCTGTTTTAGACGCTAAAAACGCGTATGACACTTGATTCGCACGAATCCGTTGAGAAATGGCCGAGATACGCCGTGTTACACTTCCGGAGATGAAATCATGCTAGTTCTCACGTTTTGCAAGCGAAACGCACGATGCACCGCGTTTCGTTCAATTCGTTCAAGAACTCTCGTATCTTGGACATCCGCGAGTGTTTCGCGTCGAAAACGTGGTCCCCGTCTGTTTTAGACGCTAAAAACGCGTATGACACTTGATTCTCACGAATCCGTTGAGAAATGGCCGAGATACGCCGTGTTACACTTCCGGACGATGAAATCTTGCTAGTTCTCACGTTTTGCAAGCGAAAGGCACGATGCACCGCGTTTCGTTCAATTCGTTCAAGAACTCTCGTATCTCGGACATCCGCGAGTGTTTCGCGTCGAAAACGTGGTCCCCGTCTGTTTTAGACGCTAAAAACGCGTATGACACTTGATTCTCGCGAATCCGTTGAGAAATGGCCGAAATACGCCGTGTTACACTTCCGGACGATGAATTCGTTCAATTCGTTCAAGAACTTTCGTATCTCGGACATCCGCGGGTGTTTCGCGTCGAAAACGTGGTCCCCGTCTGTTTTAGTCGCTAAAGACGCGTATGACACTTGATTCGCACGAATCCGTTGAGAAATGGCCGAGATACGCTGTGTTACACTTCCGGACGATGAAATCTTGGTAGTTCTCACGTTTTGCAAGCGAAACGCACGATGCACCGCGTTTCGTTCAATTCGCTCAAGAACTCTCGTATTTCGGACATCCGCGAGTGTTTCGCTTCGAAAACGTGGTCCCCGTCTGTTTTAGACGCTAAAAACGCGTATGACACTTGATTCGCACGAATCCGTTGAGAAATGGCCAAGATACGCCGTGTTACACTTCCGGACGATGAAATCTTGGTAGTTCTCACGTTTTGCAAGCGAAACGCACGATGCACCGCGTTTCGTTCAATTCGTTCAAGAACTCTCGTATCTCGGACATCCGCGAGTGTTTCGCGTCGAAAACGTGGTCCCCGTGTGTTTTAGACGCTATAAACGCGTATGACACTTGATTCGCACGAATCCGTTGAGAAATGACCGAGATACGCCGTGTTACACTTCCGGAGATGAAATCTTGCTAGTTCTCACGTTTTGCAAGCGAAACGCACGATGCACCGCGTTTCGTACAATTCGTACAAGAACTCTCGTATCTCGGACATCCGCGAGTGGTTCGCGTCGAAAACGTGGTCGCCGTCTGTTTTAGACGCTAAAAACGCGTATGACACTTGATTCGCACGAATCCGTTGAGAAATGGCCGAGATACGCCGTGTTACACTTCCGGACAGTGAATTCGTTCAATTCGTTCAAGAACTCTCGTATCTCGGACATCCGCGAGTGTTTCGCGTCGAAAACGTGGTCCCCGTCTGTTTTAGACGCTAAAAACGCGTATGACACTTGATTCGCACGAATCCGTTCAGAAATGGCCCAGATACGCCGTGTTACACTTCCGGAGATGAAATCTTGCTAGTTCTCACGTTTTGCAAGCGAAACGCACGATGCACCGCGTTTCGTTCAATTCGTTCAAGAACTCTCGTATCTCGGACATCCGCGAGTGTTTCGCGTCGAAAACGTGGTCCCCGTCTGTTTTAGACGCTACAAACGCGCATGACACTTGATAAGCACGAATACGTTGAGAAATGGCCGAGATACGCCGTGTTACACTTCCGGACGATGAAATCTTGCTAGTTCTCACGTTTTGCAAGCAAAACGCATGATGCACCGCGTTTCGTTCAATTCGTTCAACAACTCTCGTATCTCGGACATCCGCGAGTGTTTCGCGTCGAAAACGTGGTCCCCGTCTGTTTTAGACGCTAAAAACGCGTATGAGACTTGATTCGCACGAATCCGTTGAGAAATCGCCGAGATACGCCGTGTTACACTTCCGGACGATGAAATCATGCTAGTTCTCAAGTTTTGCAAGCGAAACGCACGATGCACCGCGTTTCGTTCAATTCGTTCAAGAACTCTCGTATCTCGGACATCCGCGAGTGTTTCGCGTCGAAAACGTGGTGCCCGTCTGTTTTAGACGCTAAAAACGCGTATGACACTTGATTCGCACGAATCCGTTGAGAAATGGCCGAGATACGCCGTGTTACACTTCCGGACGATGAATTCGTTCAATTCGTCCAAGAACTTTCGTATCTCGGACATCCGAGAGTGTTTCGCGTCGAAAACGTGGTCCCCGTCTGTTTTAGACACTGAAAACGCGTATGACACTTGATTCGCACGAATCCGTTGAGAAATGGCCGAGATACGCCGTGTTACATTTCCGGACGATGAAATCGTTCAATTCATTCACAAACTCTCGTATCTCGGACATCCGCGAGTGTTTCGCGTCGAAATCGTGGTCCCCGTCTGTTTTAGACGCTAAAAACGCGTATGACACTTGATTCGCACGAATCCGTTGAGAAATGGCCGAGATACGCCGTGTTACACTTCCGGAGATGAAATCTTGCTAGTTCTCACGTTTTGCAAGCGAAACGCACGATGCACCGCGTTTCGTTCAATTCGTTCAAGAACTCTCGTATCTCGGACATCCGCGAGTGTTTCGCGTCGAAAACGTGGTCCCCGTCTGTTTTAGACGCTAAAAACGCGTATGACACTTGATTCTCACGAATCCGTTGAGAAATGGCCGAGATACGCCGTGTTACACTTCCGGACGATGAAAACTTGCTAGTTCTCACGTTTTGCAAGCGAAAGGCACGATGCACCGCGTTTCGTTCAATTCGTTCAAGAACTCTCGTATCTCGGACATCCGCGAGTGTTTCGCGTCGAAAACGTGGTCCCCGTCTGTTTTAGACGCTAAAGACGCGTATGACAATTGATTCGCACGAATCCGTTGAGAAATGGCCGAGATACGCCGTGTTGCACTTCCGGACGATGAATTCGTTCAATTCGTTCAAGAACTCTCGTATCTCGGACATCCGCGAGTGTTTCGCGTCGAAAACGTGGTCCCCGTTTGTTTTAGTCCCTAAAGACGCGTATGACACTTGATTCGCACGAATCCGTTGAGAAATGGCCGAGATACGCTGTGTTACACTACCGGACCATGAAATCTTGCTAGTTCTCACGTTTTGCAAGCAAAACGCACGGTGCACCGCGTTTCGTTCAATTCGTTCAAGAACTCTCGTATCTCGGACATCCGCGAGTGTTTCGGGTCGAAAACGTGGTCCCCGTCTGTTTTAGACGCTAAAAACGCGTATGACACTTGATTCGCACGAATCCGTTGAGAAATGGCCGAGATACGCCGTGTTACACTTCCGGAGATGAAATCATGCTAGTTCTCACGTTTTGCAAGCGAAACGCACGACGCGCCGCGTTTCGTTCAATTCGTTCAAGAACTCTCGTATCTTGGACATCCGCGAGTGTTTCGCGTCGAAAACGTGGTCCCCGTCTGTTTTAGACGCTAAAAACGCGTATGACACTTGATTCGTACGAATCCGTTGAGAAATGGCCGCGATACGCCGTATTACACTTCCGGACCATGAAATCTTGCTAGTTCTCACGTTTTGCAAGCGAAACGCACGGTGCACCGCGTTTCGTTCAATTCGTTCAAGAACTCTCGTATCTCGGACATCCGCGAGTGTTTCGCGTCGAAAACGTGGTCCCCGTCTGTTTTAGACGCTAAAAACGCGTATGACACTTGATTCGCACGAATCCGTTGAGAAATGGCCGAGATACGCCGTGTTACACTTCCGGAGATGAAATCATGCTAGTTCTCACGTTTTGCAAGCGAAACGCACGATGCACCGCGTTTCGTTCAATTCGTTCAAGAACTCTCGTATCTTGGACATCCGCGAGTGTTTCGCGTCGAAAACGTGGTCCCCGTCTGTTTTAGACGCTAAAAACGCGTATGACACTTGATTCGCACGAATCCGTTGAGAAATGGCCGAGATACGCCGTGTTACACTTCCGGAAGATGAATTCGTTCAATTCGTTCAAGAACTTTCGTATCTCGGACATCCGCGAGTGTTTCGCGTCGAAAACGTGGTCCCCGTCTGTTTTAGACGCTAAAAACGCGTATGACCTTTGATTCGCACGAATCCGTTGAGAAATGGCCGAGATACGCCGTGTTACACTTCCGGACGATGAAATCTTGCTAGTTCTCACGTTTTGCAAGCGAAACGCACGATGCACCGCGTTTCGTTCAATTCGTTCAAGAACTATCGTATCTGGGACATCCGCGAGTGTTTCGCGTCGAAAACGTGATCCCCGTCTGTTATAGACGCTAAAAACGCGTATGACACTTGATTCACACGAATCCGTTGAGAAATGGCCGAGATACGCCGTGTTACACTTCCGGAGATGAAATCATGCTAGTTCTCACGTTTTGCAAGCGAAACGCACGATGCGCCGCGTTTCGTTCAATTCGTTCAAGAACTCTCGTATCTTGGACATCCGCGAGTGTTTCGCGTCGAAAACGTGGCCCCGTCTGTTTTAGACGCTAAAAACGCGTATGACACTTGATTCGCACGAATCCGTTGAGAAATGGCCGAGATACGCCGTGTTACACTTCCGGAAGATGAATTCGTTCAATTCGTTCAAGAACTTTCGTATCTCGGACATCCGCGAGTGTTTCGCGTCGAAAACGTGGTCCCCGTCTGTTTTAGACGCTAAAAACGCGTATGACACTTGATTCGCACGAATCCGTTGAGAAATGGCCGAGATACGACGTGTTACACTTCCGGACAGTGAATTCGTTCAATTCGTTCAAGAACTCTCGTATCTCGGACATCCGCGAGTGTTTCGCGTCGAAAACGTGGTCCCCGTCTGTTTTAGACGCTAAAGACGCGTATGACAATTGATTCGCACGAATCCGTTGAGAAATGGCCGAGATACGCCGTGTTGCACTTCCGGACGATGAATTCGTTCAATTCGTTCAAGAACTCTCGTATCTCGGACATCCGCGAGTGTTTCGCGTCGAAAACGTGGTCCCCGTTTGTTTTAGTCCCTAAAGACGCGTATGACACTTGATTCGCACGAATCCGTTGAGAAATGGCCGAGATACGCTGTGTTACACTACCGGACCATGAAATCTTGCTAGTTCTCACGTTTTGCAAGCGAAACGCACGGTGCACCGCGTTTCGTTCAATTCGTTCAAGAACTCTCGTATCTCGGACATCCGCGAGTGTTTCGGGTCGAAAACGTGGTCCCCGTCTGTTTTAGACGCTAAAAACGCGTATGACACTTGATTCGCACGAATCCGTTGAGAAATGGCCGAGATACGCCGTGTTACACTTCCGGAGATGAAATCATGCTAGTTCTCACGTTTTGCAAGCGAAACGCACGACGCGCCGCGTTTCGTTCAATTCGTTCAAGAACTCTCGTATCTTGGACATCCGCGAGTGTTTCGCGTCGAAAACGTGGTCCCCGTCTGTTTTAGACGCTAAAAACGCGTATGACACTTGATTCGTACGAATCCGTTGAGAAATGGCCGCGATACGCCGTATTACACTTCCGGACCATGAAATCTTGCTAGTTCTCACGTTTTGCAAGCGAAACGCACGGTGCACCGCGTTTCGTTCAATTCGTTCAAGAACTCTCGTATCTCGGACATCCGCGAGTGTTTCGCGTCGAAAACGTGGTCCCCGTCTGTTTTAGACGCTAAAAACGCGTATGAAACTTGATTCGCACGAATCCGTTGAGAAATGGCCGAGATACGCCGTGTTACACTTCCGGAGATGAAATCATGCTAGTTCTCACGTTTTGCAAGCGAAACGCACGATGCACCGCGTTTCGTTCAATTCGTTCAAGAACTCTCGTATCTTGGACATCCGCGAGTGTTTCGCGTCGAAAACGTGGTCCCCGTCTGTTTTAGACGCTAAAAACGCGTATGACACTTGATTCGCACGAATCCGTTGAGAAATGGCCGAGATACGCCGTGTTACACTTCCGGAAGATGAATTCGTTCAATTCGTTCAAGAACTTTCGTATCTCGGACATCCGCGAGTGTTTCGCGTCGAAAACGTGGTCCCCGTCTGTTTTAGACGCTAAAAACGCGTATGACCTTTGATTCGCACGAATCCGTTGAGAAATGGCCGAGATACGCCGTGTTACACTTCCGGACGATGAAATCTTGCTAGTTCTCACGTTTTGCAAGCGAAACGCACGATGCACCGCGTTTCGTTCAATTCGTTCAAGAACTATCGTATCTGGGACATCCGCGAGTGTTTCGCGTCGAAAACGTGATCCCCGTCTGTTATAGACGCTAAAAACGCGTATGACACTTGATTCACACGAATCCGTTGAGAAATGGCCGAGATACGCCGTGTTACACTTCCGGAGATGAAATCATGCTAGTTCTCACGTTTTGCAAGCGAAACGCACGATGCGCCGCGTTTCGTTCAATTCGTTCAAGAACTCTCGTATCTTGGACATCCGCGAGTGTTTCGCGTCGAAAACGTGGCCCGGTCTGTTTTAGACGCTAAAAACGCGTATGACACTTGATTCGCACGAATCCGTTGAGAAATGGCCGAGATACGCCGTGTTACACTTCCGGAAGATGAATTCGTTCAATTCGTTCAAGAACTTTCGTATCTCGGACATCCGCGAGTGTTTCGCGTCGAAAACGTGGTCCCCGTCTGTTTTAGACGCTAAAAACGCGTATGACACTTGATTCGCACGAATCCGTTGAGAAATGGCCGAGATACGACGTGTTACACTTCCGGACAGTGAATTCGTTCAATTCGTTCAAGAACTCTCGTATCTCGGACATCCGCGAGTGTTTCGCGTCGAAAACGTGGTCCCCGTCTGTTTTAGACGCTAAAAACGCGTATGACACTTGATTAGCACGAATCCGTTGAGAAATGGCCAAGATACGCCGTGTTACACTTCCGGACGATGAAATCTTGGTAGTTTTCACGTTTTGCAAGCGAAACGCACGATGCACCGCGTTTCGTACAATTCGTACAAGAACTCTCGTATCTCGGACATCCGCGAGTGGTTCGCGTCGAAAACGTGGTCCCCGTCTGTTTTAGACGCTAAAAACGCGTATGACACTTGATTCGCACGAATCCGTTGAGAAATGGCCGAGATACGCCGTGTTACACTTCCGGACAGTGAATTCGTTCAATTCGGTCAAGAACTCTCGTATCTCGGACATCCGCGAGTGTTTCGCGTCGAAAACGTGGTCCCCGTCTCTTTTAGACGCTACAAACGCGTATGACACTTGATAAGCACGAATACGTTGAGAAATGGCCCAGATACGCCGTGTTACACTTCCGGAGATGAAATCTTGCTAGTTCTCACGTTTTGCAAGCGAAACGCACGATGCACCGCGTTTCGTTCAATTCGTTCAAGAACTCTCGTATCTTGGACATCCGCGAGTGTTTCGCGTCGAAAACATGGTCCCCGGCTGTTTTAGACGCTAAAAACGCGTATGACACTTGATTCGCACGAATCCGTTGAGAAATGGCCGAGATACGCCGTGTTACACTTCCGGACGATGAAATCTTGGTAGGTCTCACGTTTTGCAAGCGAAACGCACGATGCACCGCGTTTCGTTCAATTCGTTCAAGAACTCTCGTATCTCGAACATCCGCGAGTGTTTCGCGTCGAAAACGTGGTCCCCGTCTGTTTTAGACGCTAAAAACGCGTATGACACTTGATTCGCACGAATCCGTTGAGAAATGGCCGAGATACGACGTGTTACACTTCCGGACAGTGAATTCGTTCAATTCGTTCAAGAACTCTCGTATCTCGGACATCCGCGAGTGTTTCGCGTCGAAAACGTGGTCCCCGTCTGTTTTAGACGCTAAAAACGCGTATGACACTTGATTCGCACGAATCCGTTGAGAAATGGCCGAGATACGACGTGTTACACTTCCGGACAGTGAATTCGTTCAATTCGTTCAAGAACTCTCGTATCTCGGACATCCGCGAGTGTTTCGCGTCGAAAACGTGGTCCCCGTCTGTTTTAGACGCTAAAAACGCGTATGACACTTGATTCGCACGAATCCGTTGAGAAATGGCCGAGATACGCCGTGTTACACTTCCGGACGATGAAATCTTGCTAGTTCTCACGTTTTGCAAGCGAAACGCACGATGCACCGCGTTTCGTTCAATTCGTTCAAGAACTCTCGTATCTCGGACATCCGCGAGTGTTTCGCGTCGAAAACGTGGTCCCCGTCTGTTTTAGACGCTACAAACGCGTATGACACTTGATAAGCACGAATAAGTTGAGAAATGGCCGAGATACGCCGTGTTACACTTCCGGAGATGAAATCATGCTAGTTCTCACGTTTTGCAAGCGAAACGCACGATGCACCGCGTTTCGTTCAAGAACTCTCGTATCTTGGACATCCGCGAGTGTTTCGCGTCGAAAACGTGGTCCCCGTCTGTTTTAGACGCTAAAGACGCGCATGACACTTGATTCGCACGAATCCGTTGAGAAATGGCCGAGATACGCCGTGTTA
Source organism: Priocnemis perturbator (assembly GCA_963942575.1). NCBI lineage: Eukaryota > Metazoa > Arthropoda > Insecta > Hymenoptera > Pompilidae > Priocnemis > Priocnemis perturbator. The sequence goes on from CAWWDK010000456.1 coordinate 120,993, forward strand.
CACTTCCGGACGATGAATTCGTCCAATTCGTTGAAGAACTTTCGTATCTCGGACACCCGCGAGTGTTTCGCGTCGAAATCGTGGTCCCCGTCTGTTTTAGACGCTAAAAACGCGTATGACACTTGATTCGCACGAATCCGTTGAGAAATGGCCCAGATACGCCGTGTTACACTTCCGGAGATGAAATCTTGCTAGTTCTCACGTTTTGCAAGCGAAACGCACGATGCACCGCGTTTCGTTCAATTCGTTCAAGAACTCTCGTATCTCGGACATCCGCGAGTGTTTCGCGTCGAAAACGTGGTCCCCGTCTGTTTTAGACGCTACAAACGCGTATGACACTTGATTCGCACGAATCCGTTGAGAAATGGCCGAGATACGCCGTGTTACACTTCCGGAGATGAAATCTTGCTAGTTCTCACGTTTTGCAAGCGAAACGCACGATGCACCGCGTTTCGTTCAATTCGTTCAAGAACTCTCGTATCTCGGACATCCGCGAGTGTTTCGCGTCGAAAACGTGGTCCCCGTCTGTTTTAGACGCTAAAAACGCGTATGACACTTGATTCGCACGAATCCGTTGAGAAATGGCCGAGATACGCCGTGTTACACTTCCGGACGATGAAATCTTGCTAGTTCTCACGTTTTGCAAGCGAAACGCACGATGCACCGCGTTTCGTTCAATTCGTTCAAGAACTCTCGTATCTCGGACATCCGCGAGTGTTTCGCGTCGAAAACGTGGTCCCCGTCTGTTTTAGACGCTAAAAACGCGTATGACACTTGATTCGCACGAATCCGTTGAGAAATGGCCGAGATACGCCGTGTTACACTTCCGGACGATGAAATCTTGCTAGTTCTCACGTTTTGCAAGCGAAACGCACGATGCACCGCGTTTCGTTCAATTCGTTCAAGAACTCTCGTATCTCGGACATCCGCGAGTGTTTCGCGTCGAAAACGTGGTCCCCGTCTGTTTTAGACGCTAAAAACGCGTATGACACTTGATTCGCACGAATCCGTTGAGAAATGGCCGAGATACGCCGTGTTACACTTCCGGACGATGAAATCTTGCTAGTTCTCACGTTTTGCAAGCGAAACGCACGATGCACCGCGTTTCGTTCAATTCGTTCAAGAACTCTCGTATCTCGGACATCCGCGAGTGTTTCGCGTCGAAAACGTGGTCCCCGTCTGTTTTAGACGCTAAAAACGCGTATGACACTTGATTCGCACGAATCCGTTGATAAATGGCCGAGATACGCCGTGTTACACTTCCGGACAGTGAATTCGTTCAATTCGTTCAAGAACTCTCGTATCTCGGACATCCGCGAGTGTTTCGCGTCGAAAACGTGGTCCCCGTCTGTTTTAGACGCTAAAAACGCGTATGACACTTGATTCGCTCGAATCCGTTGAGAAATGGCCCAGATACGCCGTGTTGCACTTCCGGACGATGAATTCGTTCAATTCGTTCAAGAACTCTCGTATCTCGGACATCCGCGAGTGTTTCGCGTCGAAAACGTGGTCCCCGTCTGTTTTAGTCGCTAAAGACGCGTATGACACTTTATTCGCACGAATCCGTTGAGAAATGGCCGAGATACGCTGTGTTACACTTCCGGACGATGAAATCTTGGTAGTTCTCACGTTTTGCAAGCGAAACGCACGATACATCGCGTTTCGTTCAATTCGTTCAAGAACTCTCGTATCTCGGACATCCGCGAGTGTTTCGCTTCGAAAACGTGGTCCCCGTCTGCTTTAGACGCTAAAAACGCGTATGACACTTGTTTCGCACGAATCCGTTGAGAAATGGCCGAGATACGCCGTGTTACACTTCCGGACGATGAAATCTTGCTAGTTCTCTCGTTTTGCAAGCGAAACGCACGATGCACCGCGTTTCGTTCAATTCGTTCAAGAACTCTCGTATCTCGGACATCCGCGTGTTTTTCGCTTCGAAAACGTGGTCCCCGTCTGTTTTAGACGCTAAAAACGCGTATGACACTTGATTCGCACGAATCCGTTGAGAAATGGCCGAGATACGCCATGTTGCACTTCCGGACGATGAATTCGTTCGATTCGTTCAAGAACTCTCGTATCTCGGACATCCGCGAGTGTTTCGCGTCGAAAACGTTGTCCCCGTCTGTTTTAGACGCTAAAGACGCGTATGACACTTGATTCGCACGAATCCGTTGAGAAATGGCCGAGATACGCAGTGTTACACTTCCGGACGATGAATTCGTTCAATTCGTTCAAGAACTCTCGTATCTCGGACATCCGCGAGTGTTTCGCGTCGAAAACGTGGTCCCCGTCTGTTTTAGACGCTAAAAACGCGTATGACACTTGATTCGCACGAATCCGTTGAGAAATGGCCGAGATACGCCGTGTTACACTTCCGGAAGATGAATTCGTTCAATTCGTTCAAGAACTTTCGTATCTCGGACATCCCCGAGTGTTTCGCGTCGAAAACGTGGTCCCCGTCTGTTTTAGACGCTAAAAACGCGTATGACCGTTGATTCGCACGAATCCGTTGAGAAATGGCCGAGATACGCCGTGTTACACTTCCGGACGATGAAATCTTGCTAGTTCTCACGTTTTGCAAGCGAAACGCACGATGCACCGCGTTTCGTTCAATTCGTTCAAGAACTCTCGTATCTCGGACATCCGCGAGTGTTTCGCGTCGAAAACGTGGTCCCCGTCTGTTTTAGACGCTAAAAACGCGTATGACACTTGATTCGCACGAATCCGTTGATAAATGGCCGAGATACGCCGTGTTACACTTCCGGACAGTGAATTCGTTCAATTCGTTCAAGAACTCTCGTATCTCGGACATCCGCGAGTGTTTCGCGTCGAAAACGTGGTCCCCGTCTGTTTTAGACGCTAAAAACGCGTATGACACTTGATTCGCTCGAATCCGTTGAGAAATGGCCCAGATACGCCGTGTTGCACTTCCGGACGATGAATTCGTTCAATTCGTTCAAGAACTCTCGTATCTCGGACATCCGCGAGTGTTTCGCTTCGAAAACGTGGTCCCCGTCTGTTTTAGACGCTAAAAACGCGTATGACACTTGATTCGCACGAATCCGTTGAGAAATGGCCGAGATACGCCATGTTGCACTTCCGGACGATGAATTCGTTCGATTCGTTCAAGAACTCTCGTATCTCGGACATCCGCGAGTGTTTCGCGTCGAAAACGTTGTCCCCGTCTGTTTTAGACGCTAAAGACGCGTATGACACTTGATTCGCACGAATCCGTTGAGAAATGGCCGAGATACGCAGTGTTACACTTCCGGACGATGAATTCGTTCAATTCGTTCAAGAACTCTCGTATCTCGGACATCCGCGAGTGTTTCGCGTCGAAAACGTGGTCCCCGTCTGTTTTAGACGCTAAAAACGCGTATGACACTTGATTCGCACGAATCCGTTGAGAAATGGCCGAGATACGCCGTGTTACACTTCCGGAAGATGAATTCGTTCAATTCGTTCAAGAACTTTCGTATCTCGGACATCCCCGAGTGTTTCGCGTCGAAAACGTGGTCCCCGTCTGTTTTAGACGCTAAAAACGCGTATGACCGTTGATTCGCACGAATCCGTTGAGAAATGGCCGAGATACGCCGTGTTACATTTCCGGACGATGAAATCGTTCAATTCGTTCACGAACTCTCGTATCTCGGACATCCGCGAGTGTTTCGCGTCGAAATCGTGGTCCCCGTCTGTCTTAGACGCTAAAAACGCGTATGACCGTTGATTCGCACGAATCCGTTAAGAAATGGCCGAGATACGCCGTGTTACACTTCCGGGCGATGAAATCTTGCTAGTTCTCACGTTTTGCAAGCGAAACGCACGATGCACCGCGTTTCGTTCAATTCGTTCAAGAACTATCGTATCTCGGACATCCGCGAGTGTTTCGCGTCGAAAACGTGATCCCCGTCTGTTATAGACGCTAAAAACGCGTATGACACTTGATTCACACGAATCCGTTGAGAAATGGCCGAGATACGCCGTGTTACACTTCCGGACGATGAAACTTGCTAGTTCTCTCGTTTTGCAAGCGAAACGCACGATGCACAGCGTTTCGTTCAATTCGTTCAAGAACTCTCGTATCTCGGACATCCGCGAGTGTTTCGCGTCGAAAACGTGATTCCCGTCTGTTTTAGACGCTAAAAACGCGTATGACACTTGATTCGCACGAATCCGTTGAGAAATGGCCGAGATACGTCGTTTTACACTTCCGGACCATGAAATATTGCTAGTTCTCACGTTTTGCAAGCGAAACGCACGGTGCACCGCGTTTCGTTCAATTCGTTCAAGAACTCTCGTATCTTGTACATCCGCGAGTGTTTCGCGTCGAAAACGTGGTCCCCGTGAGTTTTAGACGCTAAAAACGCGTATGACACTTGATTCGCACGAATCCGTTGAGAAATGACCGAGATACGCCGTGTTACACTTCCGGAAGATGAATTCGTTCAATTCGTTCAAGAACTTTCGTATCTCGGACATCCGCGAGTGTTTCGCGTCGAAAACGTGGTCCCCGTCTGTTTTAGACGCTAAAAACGCGTATGACCGTTGATTCGCACGAATCCGTTGAGAAATGGCCGAGAACCGCCGTGTTACACTTAGGGACGATGAAATCTTGCTAGTTCTCACGTTTTGCAAGCGAAACGCACGATGCACCGCGTTTCGTTCAATTCGTTCAAGAACTCTCGCATCTCGGACATCCGCGAATGTTTCGCGTCGAAAACGTGGTCCCCGTCTGTTTTAGACGCTAAAGACGCGTATGACACTTGATTCGCACTGATCCGTTGAGAAATGGCCGAGATACGCCATGTTGCACTTCCGGACGATGAATTCGTTCAATTCGTTCAAGAACTCTCGTATCTCGGACATCCGCGAGTGTTTCGCGTCGAAAACGTGGTCCCCGTCTGTTTTAGACGCTAAAAACGCGTATGACACTTGATTCGCACGAATCCGTTGAGAAAAAGCCCAGATACGCCGTGTTACACTTCCGGAGATGAAATCTTGCTAGTTCTCACGTTTTGCAAGCGAAACGCACGATGCACCGCGTTTCGTTCAATTAGTTCAAGAACTCTCGTATCTCGGACATCCGCGAGTGTTTCGCGTCGAAAACGTGGTCCCCGTCTGTTTTAGACGCTACAAACGCGTATGACACTTGATAAGCACGAATACGTTGAGAAATGGCCGAGATACGCCGTGTTACACTTCCGGACGATGAAATCTTGCTAGTTCTCACGTTTTGCAAGCAAAACGCATGATGCACCGCGTTTCGTTCAATTCGTTCAACAACTCTCGTATCTCGGACATCCGCGAGTGTTTCGCGTCGAAAACGTGGTCCCCGTCTGTTTTAGACGCTAAAAACGCGTATGACACTTGATTCGCACGAATCCGTTGAGAAATGGCCGAGATACGCCGTGTTACACTTCCGGACAGTGAATTCGTTCACTTCGTTCAAGAACTCTCGTATCTCGGACATCCGCGAGTGTTTCGCGTCGAAAACGTGGTCCCCGTCTGTTTTAGACGCTAAAAACGCGTATGACACTTGATTCGCACGAATCCGTTGAGAAATGGCCCAGATACGCCGTGTTACACTTCCGGAGATGAAATCTTGCTAGTTCTCACGTTTTGCAAGCGAAACGCACGATGCAACGCGTTTCGTTCAATTCGTTCAAGAACTCTCGTATCTCGGACATCCGCGAGTGTTTCGCGTCGAAAACGTGATTCCCGTCTGTTTTAGACGCTAAAAACGCGTATGACACTTGATTCGCACGAATCCGTTGAGAAATGGCCGAGATACGTCGTTTTACACTTCCGGACCATGAAATCTTGCTAGTTCTCACGTTTTGCAAGCGAAACGCACGGTGCACCGCGTTTCGTTCAATTCGTTCAAGAACTCTCGTATCTCGGACATCCGCGAGTGTTTCGCGTCGAAAACGTGGTCCCCGTCTGTTTTAGACGCTAAAAACGCGTATGACACTTGATTCGCACGAATCCGTTGAGAAATGGCCCAGATACGCCGTGTTACACTTCCGGAGATGAAATCATGCTAGTTCTCACGTTTTGCAAGCGAAACGCACGATGCGCCGCGTTTCGTTCAATTCGTTCAAGAACTCTCGTATCTTGGACATCCGCGAGTGTCTCGCGTCGAAAACGTGGTCCCCGTCTGTTTTAGACGCTAAAAACGCGTATGACACTTGATTCGCACGAATCCGTTGAGAAATGGCCGCGATACGCCGTATTACACTTCCGGACCATGAAATCTTGCTAGTTCTCACGTTTTGCAAGCGAAACGCACGGTGCACCGCGTTTCGTTCAATTCGTTCAAGAACTCTCGTATCTCGGACATCCGCGAGTGTTTCGCGTCGAAAAACGTGGTCCCCGTCTGTTTTAGACGCTAAAAACGCGTATGACACTTGATTCGCAGGAATCCGTTGAGAAATGGCCCAGATACGCCGTGTTACACTTCCGGTGATGAAATCTTGCTAGTTCTCACGTTTTGCAAGCGAAACGCACGATGCACCGCGTTTCGTTCAATTCGTTCAAGAACTCTCGTATCTCGGACATCCGCGAGTGTTTCGCGTCGAAAACGTGGTCCCCGTCTGTTTTAGACGCTAAAAACGCGTATGACACTTGATTCGCAGGAATCCGTTGAGAAATGGCCCAGATACGCCGTGTTACACTTCCGGTGATGAAATCTTGCTAGTTCTCACGTTTTGCAAGCGAAACGCACGATGCACCGCGTTTCGTTCAATTCGTTCAAGAACTCTCGTATCTCGGACATCCGCGAGTGTTTCGCGTCGAAAACGTGGTCCCCGTCTGTTTTAGAAGCTACAAACGCATATGACACTTGATAAGCACGAATACGTTGAGAAATGGCCGAGATACGCCGTGTTACACTTCCGGACGATGAAATCTTGCTAGTTCTCACGTTTTGCAAGCAAAACGCATGATGCACCGCGTTTCGTTCAATTCGTTCAGCAACTCTCGTATCTCGGACATCCGCGAGTGTTTCGCGTCGAAAACGTGGTCCCCGTCTGTTTTAGACGCTAAAAACGCGTATGACACTTGATTCGCACGAATCCGTTGGGAAATGGCCGAGATACGCCGTGTTACACTTCCGGAGATGAAATCTTGCTAGTTCTCACGTTTTGCAAGCGAAACGCACGATGCACCGCGTTTCGTTCAATTCGTTCAAGAACTCTCGTATCTCGGACATCCGCGAGTATTTCGCGTCGAAAACATGGTCCCCGTCTGTTTTAGACGCTAAAAACGCGTATGACACTTGATTAGCACGAAACCGTTGAGAAATGGCCAAGATACGCCGTGTTACACTTCCGGACGATGAAATCTTGGTAGTTCTCACGTTTTGCAAGCGAAACGCACGATGCACCGCGTTTCGTTCAATTCGTTCAAGAACTCTCGTATCTCGGACATCCGCGAGTGTTTCGCGTCGAAAATGTGGTCCCCGTCTGTTTTAGACGCTAAAGACGCGCGTGACACTTGATTCGCACAAATCCGTTGAGAAATGGCCGAGATACGCCGTGTTACACTTCCGGACGATGAATTCGTCCAATTCGTTGAAGAACTTTCGTATCTCGGACATCCGCGAGTGTTTCGCGTCGAAAACGTGGTCCCCGTGTGTTTTAGACGCTATAAACGCGTATGACACTTGATTCGCACGAATCCGTTGCGAAATGACCGAGATACGCCCTGTTACACTTCCGGAGATGAAATCTTGCTAGTTCTCACGTTTTGCAAGCGAAACGCACGATGCACCGCGTTTCGTACAATTCGTACAAGAACTCTCGTATCTCGGACATCCGCGAGTGGTTCGCGTCGAAAACGTGGTCCCCGTCTGTTTTAGACGCTAAAAACGCGTATGACACTTGATTCGCACGAATCCGTTGAGAAATGGCCGAGATACGCCGTGTTACACTTCCGGACAGTGAATTCGTTCAATTCGTTCAAGAACTCTCGTATCTCGGACATCCGCGAGTGTTTCGCGACGAAAACGTGGTCCCCGTTTGTTTTAGACGCTAAAAACGCGTATGACACTTGATTCGCACGAATCCGTTGAGAAAAAGCCCAGATACGCCGTGTTACACTTCCGGAGATGAAATCTTGCTAGTTCTCACGTTTTGCAAGCAAAACGCACGATGCACCGCGTTTCGTACAATTCGTACAAGAACTCTCGTATCTCGGACATCCGCGAGTGGTTCGCGTCGAAAACGTGGTCCCCGTCTGTTTTAGACGCTAAAAACGCGTATGACACTTGATTCGCAGGAATCCGTTGAGAAATGGCCCAGATACGCCGTGTAACACTTCCGGTGATGAAATCTTGCTAGTTCTCACGTTTTGCAAGCGAAACGCACGATGCACCGCGTTTCGTTCAATTCGTTCAAGAACTCTCGTATCTCGGACATCCGCGAGTGTTTCGCGTCGAAAACGTGGTCCCCGTCTGTTTTAGACGCTAAAAACGCGTATGACACTTGATTCGCAGGAATCCGTTGAGAAATGGCCCAGATACGCCGTGTTACACTTCCGGTGATGAAATCTGGCTAGTTCTCACGTTTTGCAAGCGAAACGCACGATGCACCGCGTTTCGTTCAATTCGTTCAAGAACTCTCGTATCTCGGACATCCGCGAGTGTTTCGCGTCGAAAACGTGGTCCCCGTCTGTTTTAGAAGCTACAAACGCATATGACACTTGATAAGCACGAATACGTTGAGAAATGGCCGAGATACGCCGTGTTACACTTCCGGACGATGAAATCTTGCTAGTTCTCACGTTTTGCAAGCAAAACGCATGATGCACCGCGTTTCGTTCAATTCGTTCAACAACTCTCGTATCTCGGACATCCGCGAGTGTTTCGCGTCGAAAACGTGGTCCCCGTCTGTTTTAGACGCTAAAAACGCGTATGACACTTGATTCGCACGAATCCGTTGAGAAATGGCCGAGATACGCCGTGTTACACTTCCGGAGATGAAATCTTGCTAGTTCTAACGTTTTGCAAGCGAAACGCACGATGCACCGCGTTTCGTTCAATTCGTTCAAGAACTCTCGTATCTCGGACATCCGCGAGTATTTCGCGTCGAAAACATGGTCCCCGTCTGTTTTAGACGCTAAAAACGCGTATGACACTTGATTAGCACGAATCCGTTGAGAAATGGCCAAGATACGCCGTGTTACACTTCCGGACGATGAAATCTTGGTAGTTCTCACGTTTTGCAAGCGAAACGCACGATGCACCGCGTTTCGTTCAATTCGTTCAAGAACTCTCGTATCTCGGACATCCACGAGTGTTTCGCGTCGAAAATGTGGTCCCCGTCTGTTTTAGACGCTAAAGACGCGCATGACACTTGATTCGCACAAATCCGTTGAGAAATGGCCGAGATACGCCGTGTTACACTTCCGGACGATGAATTCGTCCAATTCGTTGAAGAACTTTCGTATCTCGGACATCCGCGAGTGTTTCGCGTCGAAAACGTGGTCCCCGTGTGTTTTAGACGCTATAAACGCGTATGACACTTGATTCGCACGAATCCGTTGAGAAATGACCGAGATACGCCGTGTTACACTTCCGGAGATGAAATCTTGCTAGTTCTCACGTTTTGCAAGCGAAACGCACGATGCACCGCGTTTCGTACAATTCGTACAAGAACTCTCGTATCTCGGACATCCGCGAGTGGTTCGCGTCGAAAACGTGGTCCCCGTCTGTTTTAGACGCTAAAAACGCGTATGACACTTGATTCGCACGAATCCGTTGAGAAATGGCCGAGACACGCCGTGTTACACTTCCGGACAGTGAATTCGTTCAATTCGTTCAAGAACTCTCGTATCTCGGACATCCGCGAGTGTTTCGCGTCGAAAACGTGGTCCCCGTCTGTTTTAGACGCTAAAAACGCGTATGACACTTGATTCGCACGAATCCGTTGAGAAAAAGCCCAGATACGCCGTGTTACACTTCCGGAGATGAAATCTTGCTAGTTCTCACGTTTTGCAAGCGAAACGCACGATGCACCGCGTTTCGTTCAATTCGTTCAAGAACTCTCGTATCTCGGACATCCGCGAGTGTTTCGCGTCGAAAACGTGGTCCCCGTCTGTTTTAGACGCTAAAAACGCGTATGACACTTGATAAGCACGAATACGTTGAGAAATGGCCGAGATACGCCGTGTTACACTTCCGGACGATGAAATCTTGCTAGTTCTCACGTTTTGCAAGCAAAACGCATGATGCACCGCGTTTCGTTCAATTCGTTCAACAACTCTCGTATCTCGGACATCCGCGAGTGTTTCGCGTCGAAAACGTGGTCCCCGTCTGTTTTAGACGCTAAAAACGCGTATGACACTTGATTCGCACGAATCCGTTGAGAAATGGCCGAGATACGCCGTGTTACACTTCCGGACAGTGAATTCGTTCACTTCGTTCAAGAACTCTCGTATCTCGGACATCCGCGAGTGTTTCGCGTCGAAAACGTGGTCCCCGTCTGTTTTAGACGCTAAAAACGCGTATGACACTTGATTCGCACGAATCCGTTGAGAAATGGCCCAGATACGCCGTGTTACACTTCCGGAGATGAAATCTTGCTAGTTCTCACGTTTTGCAAGCGAAACGCACGATGCACCGCGTTTCGTTCAATTCGTTCAAGAACTCTCGTATCTCGGACATCCGCGAGTGTTTCGCGTCGAAAACGTGGTCCCCGTCTGTTTTAGACGCTAAAAACGCGTATGACACTTGATTCGCACGAATCCGTTGAGAAATGGCCCAGATACGCCGTGTTACACTTCCGGAGATGAAATCTTGCTAGTTCTCACGTTTTGCAAGCGAAACGCACGATGCACCGCGTTTCGTTCAATTCGTTCATGAACTCTCGTATCTCGGACATCCGCGAGTGTTTCGCGTCGAAAACGTGGTCCCCGTCTGTTAAAGACGCTAAAAACGCGTATGACACTTGATTCGCACGAATCCGTTGAGAAATGGCCGAGATACGCCGTGTTACACTTCCGGACGATGAAATCTTGCTAGTTCTCACGTTTTGCAAGCGAAACGCACGATGCACCGCGTTTCGTTCAATTCGTTCAAGAACTCTCGTATCTCGGACATCCGCGAGTGTTTCGCGTCGAAAACGTGGTCCCCGTCTGTTTTAGACGCTAAAGACGCGCATGACACTTGATTCGCACGAATCCGTTGAGAAATGGCCGAGATACGCCGTGTTACACTTCCGGAGATGAAATCATGCTAGTTCTCACGTTTTGCAAGCGAAACGCACGATGCACCGCATTTCGTTCAATTCGTTCAAGAACTCTCGTATCTCGGACACCCGCGAGTGTTTCGCGTCGAAATCGTGGTCCCCGTCTGTTTTAGACGCTAAAAACGCGTATGACATTCGCACGAATCCGTTGAGAAATGGCCGAGATACGCCGTGTTACACTTCCGGAGATGAAATCTTGCTAGTTCTCACGTTTTGCAAGCGAAACGCACGATGCACCGCGTTTCGTTCAATTCGTTCAAGAACTCTCGTATCTCGGACATCCGCGAGTGTTTCGCGTCGAAAACGTGGTCCCCGTCTTTTTTAGACGCTAAAAACGCGTATGACACTTGATTCGCACGAATCCGTTGAGAAATGGCCGAGATACGCCGTGTTACACTTCCGGACGATGAAATCTTGCTAGTTCTCACGTTTTGCAAGCGAAACGCACGATGCACCGCGTTTCGTTCAATTCGTTCAAGAACTCTCGTATCTCGGACATCCGCGAGTGTTTCGCGTCGAAAATGTGGTCCCCGTCTGTTTTAGACGCTAAAGACGCGCATGACACTTGATTTGCACAAATCCGTTGAGAAATGGCCGAGATACGCCGTGTTACACTTCCGGACGATGAATTCGTCCAATTCGTTGAAGAACTTTCGTATCTCGGACATCCGCGAGTGTTTCGCGTCGAAAACGTGGTCCCCGTGTGTTTTAAACGCTATAAACGCGTATGACACTTGATTCGCACGAATCCGTTGAGAAATGACCGAGATACGCCGTGTTACACTTCCGGAGATGAAATCTTGCTAGTTCTCACGTTTTGTAAGCAAAACGCATGATGCACCGCGTTTCGTTCAATTCGTTCAACAACTCTCGTATCTCGGACATCCGCGAGTGTTTCGCGTCGAAAACGTGGTCCCCGTCTGTTTTAGACGCTAAAAACGCGTATGACACTTGATTCGCACGAATCCGTTGAGAAATGGCCGAGATACGCCGTGTTACACTTCCGGACAGTGAATTCGTTCACTTCGTTCAAGAACTCTCGTATCTCGGACATCCGCGAGTGTTTCGCGTCGAAAACGTGGTCCCCGTCTGTTTTAGACGCTAAAAACGCGTATGACACTTGATTCGCACGAATCCGTTGAGAAATGGCCCAGATACGCCGTGTTACACTTCCGGAGATGAAATCTTGCTAGTTCTCACGTTTTGCAAGCGAAACGCACGATGCACCGCGTTTCGTTCAATTCGTTCAAGAACTCTCGTATCTCGGACATCCGCGAGTGTTTCGCGTCGAAAACGTGGTCCCCGTCTGTTAAAGACGCTAAAAACGCGTATGACACTTGATTCGCACGAATACGTTGAGAAATGGCCGAGATACGCCGTGTTACACTTCCGGACGATGAAATCTTGCTAGTTCTCACGTTTTGCAAGCGAAACGCACGATGCACCGCGTTTCGTTCAATTCGTTCAACAACTCTCGTATATCGGACATCCGCGAGTGTTTCGCGTCGAAAACGTGGTCCCCGTCTGTTTTAGACGCTAAAAACGCGTATGACATTTGATTCGCACGAATCCGTTGAGAAATGGCCGAGATACGCCGTGTTACACTTCCGGACGATGAAATCTTGCTAGTTCTCACGTTTTGCAAGCGAAACGCACGATGCACCGCGTTTCGTTCAATTCGTTCAAGAACTCTCGTATCTCGGACATCCGCGAGTGTTTCGCGTCGAAAACGTGGTCCCCGTCTGTTTTAGACGCCAAAAACGCGTATGACACTTGATTCGCACGAATCTGTTGAGAAATGGCCGAGATACGCCGTGTTACACTTCCGGACGATGAAAACTTGCTAGTTCTGACGTTTTGCAAGCGAAACGCAAGATGCACCGCGTTTCGTTCAATTCGTTCAAGAACTCTCGTATCTCGGACACCCGCGAGTGTTTCGCGTCGAAATCGTGGTCCCCGTCTGTTTTAGACGCTAAAAACGCGTATGACACTTGATTCGCACGAATCCGTTGAGAAATGGCCGAGATACGCCGTGTTACACTTCCGGAGATGAAATCGTGCTAGTTCTCACGTTTTGCAAGCGAAACGCACGATGCACCGCGTTTCGTTCAATTCGTTCAAGAACTCTCGTATCTCGGACATCCGCGAGTGTTTCTCATCGAAAACGTGGTCCCCGTCTGTTTTAGACGCTAAAAACGCGTATGACACTTGATTCGCACGAATCCGTTGAGAAATGGCCGAGATACGCCGTGTTACACTTCCGGACGATGAAATCTTGCTAGTTCTCACGTTTTGCAAGCGAAACGCACGATGCACCGCGTTTCGTTCAATTCGTTCAAGAACTCTCGTATCTCGGACATCCGCGAGTGTTTCGCGTCGAAAACGTGGTCCCCGTCTGTTTTAGACGCTAAAAACGCGTATGACACTTGATTCGCACGAATCCGATGAGAAATGGCCGAGATACGCCGTGTTACACTTACGGACGATGAAATCTTGCTAGTTCTCCCGTTTTGCAAGCGAAACGCACGATGCACCGCGTTTCGTTCAATTCGTTCAAGAACTCTCGTATCTCGGACATCCGCGAGTGTTTCGCGTCGAAAACGTGGTCCCCGTCTGTTTTAGACGCTAAAAACGCGTATGACACTTGATTCGCACGAATCCGTTGAGAAATGGCCGAGATACGCCGTGTTACACTTCCGGACGATGAAATCTTGCTAGTTCTCACGTTTTGCAAGCGAAACGCACGATGCACCGCGTTTCGTTCAATTCGTTCAAGAACTCTCGTATCTCGGACATCCGCGAGTGTTTCGCGTCAAAAACGTTGTCCCCGTCTGTTTTAGACGCTAAAGACGCGTATGACACTTGATTCGCACGAATCCGTTGAGAAATGGCCGAGATACGCCGTGTTACACTTCCGGACGATGAAATCTTGCTAGTTCTCACGTTTTGCAAGCGAAACGCACGATGCACCGCGTTTCGTTCAATTCGTTCAAGAACTCTCGTATCTCGGACATCCGCGAGTGTTTCGCGTCGAAAACGTGGTCCCCGTCTGTTTTAGACGCTAAAAACGCGTATGACACTTGATTCGCACGAATCCGTTGATAAATGGCCGAGATACGCCGTGTTACACTTCCGGACAGTGAATTCGTTCAATTCGTTCAAGAACTCTCGTATCTCGGACATCCGCGAGTGTTTCGCGTCGAAAACGTGGTCCCCGTCTGTTTTAGACGCTAAAAACGCGTATGACACTTGATTCGCTCGAATCCGTTGAGAAATGGCCCAGATACGCCGTGTTGCACTTCCGGACGATGAATTCGTTCAATTCGTTCAAGAACTCTCGTATCTCGGACATCCGCGAGTGTTTCGCGTCGAAAACGTGGTCCCCGTCTGTTTTAGTCGCTAAAGACGCGTATGACACTTTATTCGCACGAATCCGTTGAGAAATGGCCGAGATACGCTGTGTTACACTTCCGGACGATGAAATCTTGGTAGTTCTCACGTTTTGCAAGCGAAACGCACGATACATCGCGTTTCGTTCAATTCGTTCAAGAACTCTCGTATCTCGGACATCCGCGAGTGTTTCGCTTCGAAAACGTGGTCCCCGTCTGCTTTAGACGCTAAAAACGCGTATGACACTTGTTTCGCACGAATCCGTTGAGAAATGGCCGAGATACGCCGTGTTACACTTCCGGACGATGAAATCTTGCTAGTTCTCTCGTTTTGCAAGCGAAACGCACGATGCACCGCGTTTCGTTCAATTCGTTCAAGAACTCTCGTATCTCGGACATCCGCGTGTTTTTCGCTTCGAAAACGTGGTCCCCGTCTGTTTTAGACGCTAAAAACGCGTATGACACTTGATTCGCACGAATCCGTTGAGAAATGGCCGAGATACGCCATGTTGCACTTCCGGACGATGAATTCGTTCGATTCGTTCAAGAACTCTCGTATCTCGGACATCCGCGAGTGTTTCGCGTCGAAAACGTTGTCCCCGTCTGTTTTAGACGCTAAAGACGCGTATGACACTTGATTCGCACGAATCCGTTGAGAAATGGCCGAGATACGCAGTGTTACACTTCCGGACGATGAATTCGTTCAATTCGTTCAAGAACTCTCGTATCTCGGACATCCGCGAGTGTTTCGCGTCGAAAACGTGGTCCCCGTCTGTTTTAGACGCTAAAAACGCGTATGACACTTGATTCGCACGAATCCGTTGAGAAATGGCCGAGATACGCCGTGTTACACTTCCGGAAGATGAATTCGTTCAATTCGTTCAAGAACTTTCGTATCTCGGACATCCCCGAGTGTTTCGCGTCGAAAACGTGGTCCCCGTCTGTTTTAGACGCTAAAAACGCGTATGACCGTTGATTCGCACGAATCCGTTGAGAAATGGCCGAGATACGCCGTGTTACACTTCCGGACGATGAAATCTTGCTAGTTCTCACGTTTTGCAAGCGAAACGCACGATGCACCGCGTTTCGTTCAATTCGTTCAAGAACTCTCGTATCTCGGACATCCGCGAGTGTTTCGCGTCGAAAACGTGGTCCCCGTCTGTTTTAGACGCTAAAAACGCGTATGACACTTGATTCGCACGAATCCGTTGATAAATGGCCGAGATACGCCGTGTTACACTTCCGGACAGTGAATTCGTTCAATTCGTTCAAGAACTCTCGTATCTCGGACATCCGCGAGTGTTTCGCGTCGAAAACGTGGTCCCCGTCTGTTTTAGACGCTAAAAACGCGTATGACACTTGATTCGCTCGAATCCGTTGAGAAATGGCCCAGATACGCCGTGTTGCACTTCCGGACGATGAATTCGTTCAATTCGTTCAAGAACTCTCGTATCTCGGACATCCGCGAGTGTTTCGCTTCGAAAACGTGGTCCCCGTCTGTTTTAGACGCTAAAAACGCGTATGACACTTGATTCGCACGAATCCGTTGAGAAATGGCCGAGATACGCCATGTTGCACTTCCGGACGATGAATTCGTTCGATTCGTTCAAGAACTCTCGTATCTCGGACATCCGCGAGTGTTTCGCGTCGAAAACGTTGTCCCCGTCTGTTTTAGACGCTAAAGACGCGTATGACACTTGATTCGCACGAATCCGTTGAGAAATGGCCGAGATACGCAGTGTTACACTTCCGGACGATGAATTCGTTCAATTCGTTCAAGAACTCTCGTATCTCGGACATCCGCGAGTGTTTCGCGTCGAAAACGTGGTCCCCGTCTGTTTTAGACGCTAAAAACGCGTATGACACTTGATTCGCACGAATCCGTTGAGAAATGGCCGAGATACGCCGTGTTACACTTCCGGAAGATGAATTCGTTCAATTCGTTCAAGAACTTTCGTATCTCGGACATCCCCGAGTGTTTCGCGTCGAAAACGTGGTCCCCGTCTGTTTTAGACGCTAAAAACGCGTATGACCGTTGATTCGCACGAATCCGTTGAGAAATGGCCGAGATACGCCGTGTTACATTTCCGGACGATGAAATCGTTCAATTCGTTCACGAACTCTCGTATCTCGGACATCCGCGAGTGTTTCGCGTCGAAATCGTGGTCCCCGTCTGTCTTAGACGCTAAAAACGCGTATGACCGTTGATTCGCACGAATCCGTTAAGAAATGGCCGAGATACGCCGTGTTACACTTCCGGGCGATGAAATCTTGCTAGTTCTCACGTTTTGCAAGCGAAACGCACGATGCACCGCGTTTCGTTCAATTCGTTCAAGAACTATCGTATCTCGGACATCCGCGAGTGTTTCGCGTCGAAAACGTGATCCCCGTCTGTTATAGACGCTAAAAACGCGTATGACACTTGATTCACACGAATCCGTTGAGAAATGGCCGAGATACGCCGTGTTACACTTCCGGACGATGAAACTTGCTAGTTCTCTCGTTTTGCAAGCGAAACGCACGATGCACAGCGTTTCGTTCAATTCGTTCAAGAACTCTCGTATCTCGGACATCCGCGAGTGTTTCGCGTCGAAAACGTGATTCCCGTCTGTTTTAGACGCTAAAAACGCGTATGACACTTGATTCGCACGAATCCGTTGAGAAATGGCCGAGATACGTCGTTTTACACTTCCGGACCATGAAATATTGCTAGTTCTCACGTTTTGCAAGCGAAACGCACGGTGCACCGCGTTTCGTTCAATTCGTTCAAGAACTCTCGTATCTTGTACATCCGCGAGTGTTTCGCGTCGAAAACGTGGTCCCCGTGAGTTTTAGACGCTAAAAACGCGTATGACACTTGATTCGCACGAATCCGTTGAGAAATGACCGAGATACGCCGTGTTACACTTCCGGAAGATGAATTCGTTCAATTCGTTCAAGAACTTTCGTATCTCGGACATCCGCGAGTGTTTCGCGTCGAAAACGTGGTCCCCGTCTGTTTTAGACGCTAAAAACGCGTATGACCGTTGATTCGCACGAATCCGTTGAGAAATGGCCGAGAACCGCCGTGTTACACTTAGGGACGATGAAATCTTGCTAGTTCTCACGTTTTGCAAGCGAAACGCACGATGCACCGCGTTTCGTTCAATTCGTTCAAGAACTCTCGCATCTCGGACATCCGCGAATGTTTCGCGTCGAAAACGTGGTCCCCGTCTGTTTTAGACGCTAAAGACGCGTATGACACTTGATTCGCACTGATCCGTTGAGAAATGGCCGAGATACGCCATGTTGCACTTCCGGACGATGAATTCGTTCAATTCGTTCAAGAACTCTCGTATCTCGGACATCCGCGAGTGTTTCGCGTCGAAAACGTGGTCCCCGTCTGTTTTAGACGCTAAAAACGCGTATGACACTTGATTCGCACGAATCCGTTGAGAAAAAGCCCAGATACGCCGTGTTACACTTCCGGAGATGAAATCTTGCTAGTTCTCACGTTTTGCAAGCGAAACGCACGATGCACCGCGTTTCGTTCAATTAGTTCAAGAACTCTCGTATCTCGGACATCCGCGAGTGTTTCGCGTCGAAAACGTGGTCCCCGTCTGTTTTAGACGCTACAAACGCGTATGACACTTGATAAGCACGAATACGTTGAGAAATGGCCGAGATACGCCGTGTTACACTTCCGGACGATGAAATCTTGCTAGTTCTCACGTTTTGCAAGCAAAACGCATGATGCACCGCGTTTCGTTCAATTCGTTCAACAACTCTCGTATCTCGGACATCCGCGAGTGTTTCGCGTCGAAAACGTGGTCCCCGTCTGTTTTAGACGCTAAAAACGCGTATGACACTTGATTCGCACGAATCCGTTGAGAAATGGCCGAGATACGCCGTGTTACACTTCCGGACAGTGAATTCGTTCACTTCGTTCAAGAACTCTCGTATCTCGGACATCCGCGAGTGTTTCGCGTCGAAAACGTGGTCCCCGTCTGTTTTAGACGCTAAAAACGCGTATGACACTTGATTCGCACGAATCCGTTGAGAAATGGCCCAGATACGCCGTGTTACACTTCCGGAGATGAAATCTTGCTAGTTCTCACGTTTTGCAAGCGAAACGCACGATGCAACGCGTTTCGTTCAATTCGTTCAAGAACTCTCGTATCTCGGACATCCGCGAGTGTTTCGCGTCGAAAACGTGATTCCCGTCTGTTTTAGACGCTAAAAACGCGTATGACACTTGATTCGCACGAATCCGTTGAGAAATGGCCGAGATACGTCGTTTTACACTTCCGGACCATGAAATCTTGCTAGTTCTCACGTTTTGCAAGCGAAACGCACGGTGCACCGCGTTTCGTTCAATTCGTTCAAGAACTCTC
>CAWWDK010000457.1:0-10000 GCA_963942575.1 Priocnemis perturbator
ACGACACGAGCATTCTGTACAAGTTTCATAAACTTCGTACGGCTGGAAGCGGAGTTTGAGAAAAATTGTCATCATCCGATATTCCGCTCAGCGACCAAGTCCCGTCGTAGCTGTATGTAAGTTCATCGAGAAATGCGAACCGACCGTACGATCTTCTTCAAACTTGCAGGAGTGCTCTCGATTGACGACACGAGCATTCTGTACAAGTTTCATAAACTTCGTACGGCTGGAAGCGGAGTTTGAGAAAAATTGTCATCATCCGATATTCCGCTCAGCGACAAAGTCCCGTCGTAGCTGTATGTAAGTTCATCGAGAAATGCGAACCGACCGTACGATCTTCTTCAAACTTGCAGGAGTGCTCTCGATTGACGACACGAGCAGTCTGTACAAGTTTCATAAACATCGTACGGCTGGAAGCGGAGTTAGACACAAATTGTCATCTACAACGCAGTACTGGATAGATCCCGTTCAGCGACCAAGTCCCGTCGTAGCTGTATGTAAGTTCATCGAGAAATGCGAACCGACCGTACGATCTTCTTCAAACTTGCAGGAGTGCTCTCGATTGACGACACGAGCATTCTGTACAAGTTTCATAAACTTCGTACGGCTGGAAGCGGAGTTTGAGAAAAATTGTCATCATCCGATATTCCGCTCAGCGACCAAGTCCCGTCGTAGCTGTATGTAAGTTCATCGAGAAATGCGAACCGACCGTACGATGTTCTTCAAACTGGCAGGAGTGCTCTCGATTGACGACACGAGCAGTCTGTACAAGTTTCATAAACATCGTACGGCTGGAAGCGGAGTTAGACACAAATTGTCATCTACAACGCAGTACTGGATAGATCCCGTTCAGCGACTATGTCCCGTCGTAGCTGTATGTAAGTTCATCGAGAAATGCGAACCGACCGTACGATCTTCTTCAAACTTGCAGGAGTGCTCTCGATTGACGACACGAGCATTCTGTACAAGTTTCATAAACTTCGTACGGCTGGAAGCGGAGTTTGAGAAAAATTGTCATCATCCGATATTCCGCTCAGCGACAAAGTCCCGTCGTAGCTGTATGTAAGTTCATCGAGAAATCCGAACCGACCGTACGATGTTCTTCAAACTTGCAGGAGTGCTCTCGATTGACGACACGAGCAGTCTGTACAAGTTTCATAAACATCGTACGGCTGGAAGCGGAGTTAGACACAAATTGTCATCTACAACGCAGTACTGGATAGATCCCGTTCAGCGACTATGTCCCGTCGTAGCTGTATGTAAGTTCATCGAGAAATGCGAACCGATCGTACGATCTTCTTCAAACTTGCAGGAGTGCTCTCGATTGACGACACGAGCATTCTGTACAAGTTTCATAAACTTCGTACGGCTGGAAGCGGAGTTTGAGAAAAATTGTCATCATCCGATATTCCGCTCAGCGACCAAGTCCCGTCGTAGCTGTATGTAAGTTCATCGAGAAATGCGAACCGACCGTACGATCTTCTTCAAACTTGCAGGAGTGCTCTCGATTGACGACACGAGCATTCTGTACAAGTTTCATAAACTTCGTACGGCTGGAAGCGGAGTTTGAGAAAAATTGTCATCATCCGATATTCCGCTCAGCGACCAAGTCCCGTCGTAGCTGTATGTAAGTTCATCGAGAAATCCGAACCGACCGTACGATGTTCTTCAAACTTGCAGGAGTGCTCTCGATTGACGACACGAGCAGTCTGTACAAGTTTCATAAACATCGTACGGCTGGAAGCGGAGTTAGACACAAATTGTCATCTACAACGCAGTACTGGATAGATCCCGTTCAGCGACCAAGTCCCGTCGTAGCTGTATGTAAGTTCATCGAGAAATGCGAACCGACCGTACGATCTTCTTCAAACTTGCAGGAGTGCTCTCGATTGACGACACGAGCATTCTGTACAAGTTTCATAAACTTCGTACGGCTGGAAGCGGAGTTTGAGAAAAATTGTCATCATCCGATATTCCGCTCAGCGACAAAGTCCCGTCGTAGCTGTATGTAAGTTCATCGAGAAATGCGAACCGACCGTACGATCTTCTTCAAACTTGCAGGAGTGCTCTCGATTGACGACACGAGCAGTCTGTACAAGTTTCATAAACATCGTACGGCTGGAAGCGGAGTTAGACACAAATTGTCATCTACAACGCAGTACTGGATAGATCCCGTTCAGCGACCAAGTCCCGTCGTAGCTGTATGTAAGTTCATCGAGAAATGCGAACCGACCGTACGATCTTCTTCAAACTTGCAGGAGTGCTCTCGATTGACGACACGAGCATTCTGTACAAGTTTCATAAACTTCGTACGGCTGGAAGCGGAGTTTGAGAAAAATTGTCATCATCCGATATTCCGCTCAGCGACCAAGTCCCGTCGTAGCTGTATGTAAGTTCATCGAGAAATGCGAACCGACCGTACGATGTTCTTCAAACTTGCAGGAGTGCTCTCGATTGACGACACGAGCAGTCTGTACAAGTTTCATAAACATCGTACGGCTGGAAGCGGAGTTAGACACAAATTGTCATCTACAACGCAGTACTGGATAGATCCCGTTCAGCGACTATGTCCCGTCGTAGCTGTATGTAAGTTCATCGAGAAATGCGAACCGACCGTACGATCTTCTTCAAACTTGCAGGAGTGCTCTCGATTGACGACACGAGCATTCTGTACAAGTTTCATAAACTTCGTACGGCTGGAAGCGGAGTTTGAGAAAAATTGTCATCATCCGATATTCCGCTCAGCGACCAAGTCCCGTCGTAGCTGTATGTAAGTTCATCGAGAAATGCGAACCGACCGTACGATCTTCTTCAAACTTGCAGGAGTGCTCTCGATTGACGACACGAGCATTCTGTACAAGTTTCATAAACTTCGTACGGCTGGAAGCGGAGTTTGAGAAAAATTGTCATCATCCGATATTCCGCTCAGCGACAAAGTCCCGTCGTAGCTGTATGTAAGTTCATCGAGAAATGCGAACCGACCGTACGATCTTCTTCAAACTTGCAGGAGTGCTCTCGATTGACGACACGAGCAGTCTGTACAAGTTTCATAAACATCGTACGGCTGGAAGCGGAGTTAGACACAAATTGTCATCTACAACGCAGTACTGGATAGATCCCGTTCAGCGACCAAGTCCCGTCGTAGCTGTATGTAAGTTCATCGAGAAATGCGAACCGACCGTACGATCTTCTTCAAACTTGCAGGAGTGCTCTCGATTGACGACACGAGCATTCTGTACAAGTTTCATAAACTTCGTACGGCTGGAAGCGGAGTTTGAGAAAAATTGTCATCATCCGATATTCCGCTCAGCGACCAAGTCCCGTCGTAGCTGTATGTAAGTTCATCGAGAAATGCGAACCGACCGTACGATGTTCTTCAAACTGGCAGGAGTGCTCTCGATTGACGACACGAGCAGTCTGTACAAGTTTCATAAACATCGTACGGCTGGAAGCGGAGTTAGACACAAATTGTCATCTACAACGCAGTACTGGATAGATCCCGTTCAGCGACTATGTCCCGTCGTAGCTGTATGTAAGTTCATCGAGAAATGCGAACCGACCGTACGATCTTC
Source organism: Priocnemis perturbator (assembly GCA_963942575.1). Lineage (NCBI taxonomy): Eukaryota > Metazoa > Arthropoda > Insecta > Hymenoptera > Pompilidae > Priocnemis > Priocnemis perturbator. Next base: position 3,573 of record CAWWDK010000457.1, read on the forward strand.
TTCAAACTTGCAGGAGTGCTCTCGATTGACGACACGAGCATTCTGTACAAGTTTCATAAACTTCGTACGGCTGGAAGCGGAGTTTGAGAAAAATTGTCATCATCCGATATTCCGCTCAGCGACCAAGTCCCGTCGTAGCTGTATGTAAGTTCATCGAGAAATGCGAACCGACCGTACGATCTTCTTCAAACTTGCAGGAGTGCTCTCGATTGACGACACGAGCAGTCTGTACAAGTTTCATAAACATCGTACGGCTGGAAGCGGAGTTAGACACAAATTGTCATCTACAACGCAGTACTGGATAGATCCCGTTCAGCGACTATGTCCCGTCGTAGCTGTATGTAAGTTCATCGAGAAATGCGAACCGACCGTACGATCTTCTTCAAACTTGCAGGAGTGCTCTCGATTGACGACACGAGCATTCTGTACAAGTTTCATAAACTTCGTACGGCTGGAAGCGGAGTTTGAGAAAAATTGTCATCATCCGATATTCCGCTCAGCGACCAAGTCCCGTCGTAGCTGTATGTAAGTTCATCGAGAAATGCGAACCGACCGTACGATCTTCTTCAAACTTGCAGGAGTGCTCTCGATTGACGACACGAGCATTCTGTACAAGTTTCATAAACTTCGTACGGCTGGAAGCGGAGTTTGAGAAAAATTGTCATCATCCGATATTCCGCTCAGCGACAAAGTCCCGTCGTAGCTGTATGTAAGTTCATCGAGAAATGCGAACCGACCGTACGATCTTCTTCAAACTTGCAGGAGTGCTCTCGATTGACGACACGAGCAGTCTGTACAAGTTTCATAAACATCGTACGGCTGGAAGCGGAGTTAGACACAAATTGTCATCTACAACGCAGTACTGGATAGATCCCGTTCAGCGACCAAGTCCCGTCGTAGCTGTATGTAAGTTCATCGAGAAATGCGAACCGACCGTACGATCTTCTTCAAACTTGCAGGAGTGCTCTCGATTGACGACACGAGCATTCTGTACAAGTTTCATAAACATCGTACGGCTGGAAGCGGAGTTAGACACAAATTGTCATCTACAACGCAGTACTGGATAGATCCCGTTCAGCGACCAAGTCCCGTCGTAGCTGTATGTAAGTTCATCGAGAAATGCGAACCGACCGTACGATCTTCTTCAAACTTGCAGGAGTGCTCTCGATTGACGACACGAGCATTCTGTACAAGTTTCATAAACTTCGTACGGCTGGAAGCGGAGTTTGAGAAAAATTGTCATCATCCGATATTCCGCTCAGCGACCAAGTCCCGTCGTAGCTGTATGTAAGTTCATCGAGAAATGCGAACCGACCGTACGATGTTCTTCAAACTGGCAGGAGTGCTCTCGATTGACGACACGAGCAGTCTGTACAAGTTTCATAAACATCGTACGGCTGGAAGCGGAGTTAGACACAAATTGTCATCTACAACGCAGTACTGGATAGATCCCGTTCAGCGACTATGTCCCGTCGTAGCTGTATGTAAGTTCATCGAGAAATGCGAACCGACCGTACGATCTTCTTCAAACTTGCAGGAGTGCTCTCGATTGACGACACGAGCATTCTGTACAAGTTTCATAAACTTCGTACGGCTGGAAGCGGAGTTTGAGAAAAATTGTCATCATCCGATATTCCGCTCAGCGACCAAGTCCCGTCGTAGCTGTATGTAAGTTCATCGAGAAATGCGAACCGACCGTACGATCTTCTTCAAACTTGCAGGAGTGCTCTCGATTGACGACACGAGCAGTCTGTACAAGTTTCATAAACATCGTACGGCTGGAAGCGGAGTTAGACACAAATTGTCATCTACAACGCAGTACTGGATAGATCCCGTTCAGCGACTATGTCCCGTCGTAGCTGTATGTAAGTTCATCGAGAAATGCGAACCGACCGTACGATCTTCTTCAAACTTGCAGGAGTGCTCTCGATTGACGACACGAGCATTCTGTACAAGTTTCATAAACTTCGTACGGCTGGAAGCGGAGTTTGAGAAAAATTGTCATCATCCGATATTCCGCTCAGCGACCAAGTCCCGTCGTAGCTGTATGTAAGTTCATCGAGAAATGCGAACCGACCGTACGATGTTCTTCAAACTTGCAGGAGTGCTCTCGATTGACGACACGAGCAGTCTGTACAAGTTTCATAAACATCGTACGGCTGGAAGCGGAGTTAGACACAAATTGTCATCTACAACGCAGTACTGGATAGATCCCGTTCAGCGACTATGTCCCGTCGTAGCTGTATGTAAGTTCATCGAGAAATGCGAACCGACCGTACGATCTTCTTCAAACTTGCAGGAGTGCTCTCGATTGACGACACGAGCATTCTGTACAAGTTTCATAAACTTCGTACGGCTGGAAGCGGAGTTTGAGAAAAATTGTCATCATCCGATATTCCGCTCAGCGACCAAGTCCCGTCGTAGCTGTATGTAAGTTCATCGAGAAATGCGAACCGACCGTACGATGTTCTTCAAACTGGCAGGAGTGCTCTCGATTGACGACACGAGCAGTCTGTACAAGTTTCATAAACATCGTACGGCTGGAAGCGGAGTTAGACACAAATTGTCATCTACAACGCAGTACTGGATAGATCCCGTTCAGCGACTATGTCCCGTCGTAGCTGTATGTAAGTTCATCGAGAAATGCGAACCGACCGTACGATCTTCTTCAAACTTGCAGGAGTGCTCTCGATTGACGACACGAGCATTCTGTACAAGTTTCATAAACTTCGTACGGCTGGAAGCGGAGTTTGAGAAAAATTGTCATCATCCGATATTCCGCTCAGCGACCAAGTCCCGTCGTAGCTGTATGTAAGTTCATCGAGAAATGCGAACCGACCGTACGATCTTCTTCAAACTTGCAGGAGTGCTCTCGATTGACGACACGAGCAGTCTGTACAAGTTTCATAAACATCGTACGGCTGGAAGCGGAGTTAGACACAAATTGTCATCTACAACGCAGTACTGGATAGATCCCGTTCAGCGACTATGTCCCGTCGTAGCTGTATGTAAGTTCATCGAGAAATGCGAACCGACCGTACGATCTTCTTCAAACTTGCAGGAGTGCTCTCGATTGACGACACGAGCATTCTGTACAAGTTTCATAAACTTCGTACGGCTGGAAGCGGAGTTTGAGAAAAATTGTCATCATCCGATATTCCGCTCAGCGACCAAGTCCCGTCGTAGCTGTATGTAAGTTCATCGAGAAATGCGAACCGACCGTACGATCTTCTTCAAACTTGCAGGAGTGCTCTCGATTGACGACACGAGCATTCTGTACAAGTTTCATAAACTTCGTACGGCTGGAAGCGGAGTTTGAGAAAAATTGTCATCATCCGATATTCCGCTCAGCGACAAAGTCCCGTCGTAGCTGTATGTAAGTTCATCGAGAAATGCGAACCGACCGTACGATGTTCTTCAAACTTGCAGGAGTGCTCTCGATTGACGACACGAGCAGTCTGTACAAGTTTCATAAACATCGTACGGCTGGAAGCGGAGTTAGACACAAATTGTCATCTACAACGCAGTACTGGATAGATCCCGTTCAGCGACTATGTCCCGTCGTAGCTGTATGTAAGTTCATCGAGAAATGCGAACCGACCGTACGATCTTCTTCAAACTTGCAGGAGTGCTCTCGATTGACGACACGAGCATTCTGTACAAGTTTCATAAACTTCGTACGGCTGGAAGCGGAGTTTGAGAAAAATTGTCATCATCCGATATTCCGCTCAGCGACAAAGTCCCGTCGTAGCTGTATGTAAGTTCATCGAGAAATGCGAACCGACCGTACGATGTTCTTCAAACTTGCAGGAGTGCTCTCGATTGACGACACGAGCAGTCTGTACAAGTTTCATAAACATCGTACGGCTGGAAGCGGAGTTAGACACAAATTGTCATCTACAACGCAGTACTGGATAGATCCCGTTCAGCGACTATGTCCCGTCGTAGCTGTATGTAAGTTCATCGAGAAATGCGAACCGACCGTACGATCTTCTTCAAACTTGCAGGAGTGCTCTCGATTGACGACACGAGCATTCTGTACAAGTTTCATAAACTTCGTACGGCTGGAAGCGGAGTTTGAGAAAAATTGTCATCATCCGATATTCCGCTCAGCGACCAAGTCCCGTCGTAGCTGTATGTAAGTTCATCGAGAAATGCGAACCGACCGTACGATGTTCTTCAAACTGGCAGGAGTGCTCTCGATTGACGACACGAGCAGTCTGTACAAGTTTCATAAACATCGTACGGCTGGAAGCGGAGTTAGACACAAATTGTCATCTACAACGCAGTACTGGATAGATCCCGTTCAGCGACTATGTCCCGTCGTAGCTGTATGTAAGTTCATCGAGAAATGCGAACCGACCGTACGATCTTCTTCAAACTTGCAGGAGTGCTCTCGATTGACGACACGAGCATTCTGTACAAGTTTCATAAACTTCGTACGGCTGGAAGCGGAGTTTGAGAAAAATTGTCATCATCCGATATTCCGCTCAGCGACCAAGTCCCGTCGTAGCTGTATGTAAGTTCATCGAGAAATGCGAACCGACCGTACGATCTTCTTCAAACTTGCAGGAGTGCTCTCGATTGACGACACGAGCAGTCTGTACAAGTTTCATAAACATCGTACGGCTGGAAGCGGAGTTAGACACAAATTGTCATCTACAACGCAGTACTGGATAGATCCCGTTCAGCGACTATGTCCCGTCGTAGCTGTATGTAAGTTCATCGAGAAATGCGAACCGACCGTACGATCTTCTTCAAACTTGCAGGAGTGCTCTCGATTGACGACACGAGCATTCTGTACAAGTTTCATAAACTTCGTACGGCTGGAAGCGGAGTTTGAGAAAAATTGTCATCATCCGATATTCCGCTCAGCGACCAAGTCCCGTCGTAGCTGTATGTAAGTTCATCGAGAAATGCGAACCGACCGTACGATCTTCTTCAAACTTGCAGGAGTGCTCTCGATTGACGACACGAGCAGTCTGTACAAGTTTCATAAACATCGTACGGCTGGAACCGGAGTTAGACACAAATTGTCATCTACAACGCAGTACTGGATAGATCCCGTTCAGCGACTATGTCCCGTCGTAGCTGTATGTAAGTTCATCGAGAAATGCGAACCGACCGTACGATCTTCTTCAAACTTGCAGGAGTGCTCTCGATTGACGACACGAGCATTCTGTACAAGTTTCATAAACTTCGTACGGCTGGAAGCGGAGTTTGAGAAAAATTGTCATCATCCGATATTCCGCTCAGCGACAAAGTCCCGTCGTAGCTGTATGTAAGTTCATCGAGAAATGCGAACCGACCGTACGATGTTCTTCAAACTTGCAGGAGTGCTCTCGATTGACGACACGAGCAGTCTGTACAAGTTTCATAAACATCGTACGGCTGGAAGCGGAGTTAGACACAAATTGTCATCTACAACGCAGTACTGGATAGATCCCGTTCAGCGACTATGTCCCGTCGTAGCTGTATGTAAGTTCATCGAGAAATGCGAACCGACCGTACGATCTTCTTCAAACTTGCAGGAGTGCTCTCGATTGACGACACGAGCATTCTGTACAAGTTTCATAAACTTCGTACGGCTGGAAGCGGAGTTTGAGAAAAATTGTCATCATCCGATATTCCGCTCAGCGACCAAGTCCCGTCGTAGCTGTATGTAAGTTCATCGAGAAATCCGAACCGACCGTACGATGTTCTTCAAACTTGCAGGAGTGCTCTCGATTGACGACACGAGCAGTCTGTACAAGTTTCATAAACATCGTACGGCTGGAAGCGGAGTTAGACACAAATTGTCATCTACAACGCAGTACTGGATAGATCCCGTTCAGCGACTATGTCCCGTCGTAGCTGTATGTAAGTTCATCGAGAAATGCGAACCGATCGTACGATCTTCTTCAAACTTGCAGGAGTGCTCTCGATTGACGACACGAGCATTCTGTACAAGTTTCATAAACTTCGTACGGCTGGAAGCGGAGTTTGAGAAAAATTGTCATCATCCGATATTCCGCTCAGCGACCAAGTCCCGTCGTAGCTGTATGTAAGTTCATCGAGAAATGCGAACCGACCGTACGATCTTCTTCAAACTTGCAGGAGTGCTCTCGATTGACGACACGAGCATTCTGTACAAGTTTCATAAACTTCGTACGGCTGGAAGCGGAGTTTGAGAAAAATTGTCATCATCCGATATTCCTCTCAGCGACCAAGTCCCGTCGTAGCTGTATGTAAGTTCATCGAGAAATGCGAACCGACCGTACGATGTTCTTCAAACTGGCAGGAGTGCTCTCGATTGACGACACGAGCATTCTGTACAAGTTTCATAAACTTCGTACGGCTGGAAGCGGAGTTTGCGAAAAATTGTCATCATCCGATATTCCGCTCAGCGACTAAGTGCCAGCGGCGTGTTCCTTTCGCCGAAGTGTTAC
>CAWWDK010000457.1:20000-31004 GCA_963942575.1 Priocnemis perturbator
TTTGCATGTATTAGCTCTAGAATTACCACAGTTATCCAAGTAAATTTTTGTATGATCCAAGGAACCATAACTGATTTAATGAGCCATTCGCGGTTTCACCTTATTTCGGCATGCACTGAGACATGCATGGCTTAATCTTTGAGACAAGCATATGACTACTGGCAGGATCAACCAGGGAGCTTCGTGAAGCTCTTTTACGTGCCCTTCGGACACTAGATTTTAATATTTTCGTCGTCGGCTCACCGATCGACTAACTTTTCTCTCAATCACCGCAGACGGCGACTCCAGGCTGGCACAAACACCAAACCCTTCTGCGCTCACCGTTCTGCAACAATTTCATTCTCCTCACCTTCTGTAAAATGACTATTTTCTCATTTTATACAAGTACTCTCAAAAAGTTGTCAAAACTGTAACCAATTACAGTAGTATTCGAATTTAATATAGGTATATGGCACCCCTACCGCGAAAAGCGGCAATGACCATCACAGTCTGAGTTTATGCGTAAGGGTACAAAGTACCGCCAACGGCAGTGCCGCGCATGCTACATTAGAATCATCGGTTCAAAGACACAGACTCATAGCTACGATGTAACGAAAACATAGTTTCGTACGACGGTCCTACCGGACCGTCCCATCTCTTAAGGATACCGGGGGAGCGTCCGGGCGGTCGGCGCGCGTGGACTCCGCCGAGCTAAGTAAGCGGCGGCGCCCGACGCAACGACCCCAGCGGACGGGTGGGCGATTGAGTGTTGGACTCAAACACAATTATCAAAAAATTTCCACTTTCACAGGGTGAACAACTCATCGTACCGAGGGTAGTCATGCATGTTATAAAAAATTGAAAAATACAGAAACAAACATTTGGAATATCTCGTCAATGGGTGAAATAGACGTTTATGAACAGAAATCTGAACCGACCGTACGATCTTCTTCAAACTTGCAGGAGTGCTCTCGATTGACGACACGAGCAGTCTGTACAAGTTTCATAAACATCGTACGGCTGGAAGCGGAGTTAGACACAAATTGTCATCTACAACGCAGTACTGGATAGATCCCGTTCAGCGACTATGTCCCGTCGTAGCTGTATGTAAGTTCATCGAGAAATGCGAACCGATCGTACGATCTTCTTCAAACTTGCAGGAGTGCTCTCGATTGACGACACGAGCATTCTGTACAAGTTTCATAAACTTCGTACGGCTGGAAGCGGAGTTTGAGAAAAATTGTCATCATCCGATATTCCGCTCAGCGACCAAGTCCCGTCGTAGCTGTATGTAAGTTCATCGAGAAATGCGAACCGACCGTACGATCTTCTTCAAACTTGCAGGAGTGCTCTCGATTGACGACACGAGCAGTCTGTACAAGTTTCATAAACATCGTACGGCTGGAAGCGGAGTTAGACACAAATTGTCATCTACAACGCAGTACTGGATAGATCCCGTTCAGCGACTATGTCCCGTCGTAGCTGTATGTAAGTTCATCGAGAAATGCGAACCGATCGTACGATCTTCTTCAAACTTGCAGGAGTGCTCTCGATTGACGACACGAGCATTCTGTACAAGTTTCATAAACTTCGTACGGCTGGAAGCGGAGTTTGAGAAAAATTGTCATCATCCGATATTCCGCTCAGCGACCAAGTCCCGTCGTAGCTGTATGTAAGTTCATCGAGAAATGCGAACCGACCGTACGATGTTCTTCAAACTGGCAGGAGTGCTCTCGATTGACGACACGAGCAGTCTGTACAAGTTTCATAAACATCGTACGGCTGGAAGCGGAGTTAGACACAAATTGTCATCTACAACGCAGTACTGGATAGATCCCGTTCAGCGACTATGTCCCGTCGTAGCTGTATGTAAGTTCATCGAGAAATGCGAACCGACCGTACGATATTCTTCAAACTTGCAGGAGTGCTCTCGATTGACGACACGAGCATTCTGTACAAGTTTCATAAACTTCGTACGGCTGGAAGCGGAGTTTGAGAAAAATTGTCATCATCCGATATTCCGCTCAGCGACAAAGTCCCGTCGTAGCTGTATGTAAGTTCATCGAGAAATCCGAACCGACCGTACGATGTTCTTCAAACTTGCAGGAGTGCTCTCGATTGACGACACGAGCAGTCTGTACAAGTTTCATAAACATCGTACGGCTGGAAGCGGAGTTAGACACAAATTGTCATCTACAACGCAGTACTGGATAGATCCCGTTCAGCGACTATGTCCCGTCGTAGCTGTATGTAAGTTCATCGAGAAATGCGAACCGATCGTACGATCTTCTTCAAACTTGCAGGAGTGCTCTCGATTGACGACACGAGCATTCTGTACAAGTTTCATAAACTTCGTACGGCTGGAAGCGGAGTTTGAGAAAAATTGTCATCATCCGATATTCCGCTCAGCGACCAAGTCCCGTCGTAGCTGTATGTAAGTTCATCGAGAAATGCGAACCGACCGTACGATCTTCTTCAAACTTGCAGGAGTGCTCTCGATTGACGACACGAGCATTCTGTACAAGTTTCATAAACTTCGTACGGCTGGAAGCGGAGTTTGAGAAAAATTGTCATCATCCGATATTCCGCTCAGCGACCAAGTCCCGTCGTAGCTGTATGTAAGTTCATCGAGAAATCCGAACCGACCGTACGATGTTCTTCAAACTTGCAGGAGTGCTCTCGATTGACGACACGAGCAGTCTGTACAAGTTTCATAAACATCGTACGGCTGGAAGCGGAGTTAGACACAAATTGTCATCTACAACGCAGTACTGGATAGATCCCGTTCAGCGACCAAGTCCCGTCGTAGCTGTATGTAAGTTCATCGAGAAATGCGAACCGACCGTACGATCTTCTTCAAACTTGCAGGAGTGCTCTCGATTGACGACACGAGCATTCTGTACAAGTTTCATAAACTTCGTACGGCTGGAAGCGGAGTTTGAGAAAAATTGTCATCATCCGATATTCCGCTCAGCGACAAAGTCCCGTCGTAGCTGTATGTAAGTTCATCGAGAAATGCGAACCGACCGTACGATCTTCTTCAAACTTGCAGGAGTGCTCTCGATTGACGACACGAGCAGTCTGTACAAGTTTCATAAACATCGTACGGCTGGAAGCGGAGTTAGACACAAATTGTCATCTACAACGCAGTACTGGATAGATCCCGTTCAGCGACCAAGTCCCGTCGTAGCTGTATGTAAGTTCATCGAGAAATGCGAACCGACCGTACGATCTTCTTCAAACTTGCAGGAGTGCTCTCGATTGACGACACGAGCATTCTGTACAAGTTTCATAAACTTCGTACGGCTGGAAGCGGAGTTTGAGAAAAATTGTCATCATCCGATATTCCGCTCAGCGACCAAGTCCCGTCGTAGCTGTATGTAAGTTCATCGAGAAATGCGAACCGACCGTACGATGTTCTTCAAACTTGCAGGAGTGCTCTCGATTGACGACACGAGCAGTCTGTACAAGTTTCATAAACATCGTACGGCTGGAAGCGGAGTTAGACACAAATTGTCATCTACAACGCAGTACTGGATAGATCCCGTTCAGCGACTATGTCCCGTCGTAGCTGTATGTAAGTTCATCGAGAAATGCGAACCGACCGTACGATCTTCTTCAAACTTGCAGGAGTGCTCTCGATTGACGACACGAGCATTCTGTACAAGTTTCATAAACTTCGTACGGCTGGAAGCGGAGTTTGAGAAAAATTGTCATCATCCGATATTCCGCTCAGCGACCAAGTCCCGTCGTAGCTGTATGTAAGTTCATCGAGAAATGCGAACCGACCGTACGATCTTCTTCAAACTTGCAGGAGTGCTCTCGATTGACGACACGAGCATTCTGTACAAGTTTCATAAACTTCGTACGGCTGGAAGCGGAGTTTGAGAAAAATTGTCATCATCCGATATTCCGCTCAGCGACAAAGTCCCGTCGTAGCTGTATGTAAGTTCATCGAGAAATGCGAACCGACCGTACGATCTTCTTCAAACTTGCAGGAGTGCTCTCGATTGACGACACGAGCAGTCTGTACAAGTTTCATAAACATCGTACGGCTGGAAGCGGAGTTAGACACAAATTGTCATCTACAACGCAGTACTGGATAGATCCCGTTCAGCGACCAAGTCCCGTCGTAGCTGTATGTAAGTTCATCGAGAAATGCGAACCGACCGTACGATCTTCTTCAAACTTGCAGGAGTGCTCTCGATTGACGACACGAGCATTCTGTACAAGTTTCATAAACTTCGTACGGCTGGAAGCGGAGTTTGAGAAAAATTGTCATCATCCGATATTCCGCTCAGCGACCAAGTCCCGTCGTAGCTGTATGTAAGTTCATCGAGAAATGCGAACCGACCGTACGATGTTCTTCAAACTGGCAGGAGTGCTCTCGATTGACGACACGAGCAGTCTGTACAAGTTTCATAAACATCGTACGGCTGGAAGCGGAGTTAGACACAAATTGTCATCTACAACGCAGTACTGGATAGATCCCGTTCAGCGACTATGTCCCGTCGTAGCTGTATGTAAGTTCATCGAGAAATGCGAACCGACCGTACGATCTTCTTCAAACTTGCAGGAGTGCTCTCGATTGACGACACGAGCATTCTGTACAAGTTTCATAAACTTCGTACGGCTGGAAGCGGAGTTTGAGAAAAATTGTCATCATCCGATATTCCGCTCAGCGACCAAGTCCCGTCGTAGCTGTATGTAAGTTCATCGAGAAATGCGAACCGACCGTACGATGTTCTTCAAACTTGCAGGAGTGCTCTCGATTGACGACACGAGCAGTCTGTACAAGTTTCATAAACATCGTACGGCTGGAAGCGGAGTTAGACACAAATTGTCATCTACAACGCAGTACTGGATAGATCCCGTTCAGCGACTATGTCCCGTCGTAGCTGTATGTAAGTTCATCGAGAAATGCGAACCGACCGTACGATCTTCTTCAAACTTGCAGGAGTGCTCTCGATTGACGACACGAGCAGTCTGTACAAGTTTCATAAACATCGTACGGCTGGAAGCGGAGTTAGACACAAATTGTCATCTACAACGCAGTACTGGATAGATCCCGTTCAGCGACTATGTCCCGTCGTAGCTGTATGTAAGTTCATCGAGAAATGCGAACCGACCGTACGATCTTCTTCAAACTTGCAGGAGTGCTCTCGATTGACGACACGAGCATTCTGTACAAGTTTCATAAACTTCGTACGGCTGGAAGCGGAGTTTGAGAAAAATTGTCATCATCCGATATTCCGCTCAGCGACCAAGTCCCGTCGTAGCTGTATGTAAGTTCATCGAGAAATGCGAACCGACCGTACGATCTTCTTCAAACTTGCAGGAGTGCTCTCGATTGACGACACGAGCATTCTGTACAAGTTTCATAAACTTCGTACGGCTGGAAGCGGAGTTTGAGAAAAATTGTCATCATCCGATATTCCGCTCAGCGACAAAGTCCCGTCGTAGCTGTATGTAAGTTCATCGAGAAATGCGAACCGACCGTACGATCTTCTTCAAACTTGCAGGAGTGCTCTCGATTGACGACACGAGCAGTCTGTACAAGTTTCATAAACATCGTACGGCTGGAAGCGGAGTTAGACACAAATTGTCATCTACAACGCAGTACTGGATAGATCCCGTTCAGCGACCAAGTCCCGTCGTAGCTGTATGTAAGTTCATCGAGAAATGCGAACCGACCGTACGATCTTCTTCAAACTTGCAGGAGTGCTCTCGATTGACGACACGAGCATTCTGTACAAGTTTCATAAACTTCGTACGGCTGGAAGCGGAGTTTGAGAAAAATTGTCATCATCCGATATTCCGCTCAGCGACCAAGTCCCGTCGTAGCTGTATGTAAGTTCATCGAGAAATGCGAACCGACCGTACGATGTTCTTCAAACTGGCAGGAGTGCTCTCGATTGACGACACGAGCAGTCTGTACAAGTTTCATAAACATCGTACGGCTGGAAGCGGAGTTAGACACAAATTGTCATCTACAACGCAGTACTGGATAGATCCCGTTCAGCGACTATGTCCCGTCGTAGCTGTATGTAAGTTCATCGAGAAATGCGAACCGACCGTACGATCTTCTTCAAACTTGCAGGAGTGCTCTCGATTGACGACACGAGCATTCTGTACAAGTTTCATAAACTTCGTACGGCTGGAAGCGGAGTTTGAGAAAAATTGTCATCATCCGATATTCCGCTCAGCGACCAAGTCCCGTCGTAGCTGTATGTAAGTTCATCGAGAAATGCGAACCGACCGTACGATCTTCTTCAAACTTGCAGGAGTGCTCTCGATTGACGACACGAGCAGTCTGTACAAGTTTCATAAACATCGTACGGCTGGAAGCGGAGTTAGACACAAATTGTCATCTACAACGCAGTACTGGATAGATCCCGTTCAGCGACTATGTCCCGTCGTAGCTGTATGTAAGTTCATCGAGAAATGCGAACCGACCGTACGATCTTCTTCAAACTTGCAGGAGTGCTCTCGATTGACGACACGAGCATTCTGTACAAGTTTCATAAACTTCGTACGGCTGGAAGCGGAGTTTGAGAAAAATTGTCATCATCCGATATTCCGCTCAGCGACCAAGTCCCGTCGTAGCTGTATGTAAGTTCATCGAGAAATGCGAACCGACCGTACGATCTTCTTCAAACTTGCAGGAGTGCTCTCGATTGACGACACGAGCAGTCTGTACAAGTTTCATAAACATCGTACGGCTGGAAGCGGAGTTAGACACAAATTGTCATCTACAACGCAGTACTGGATAGATCCCGTTCAGCGACTATGTCCCGTCGTAGCTGTATGTAAGTTCATCGAGAAATGCGAACCGACCGTACGATCTTCTTCAAACTTGCAGGAGTGCTCTCGATTGACGACACGAGCATTCTGTACAAGTTTCATAAACTTCGTACGGCTGGAAGCGGAGTTTGAGAAAAATTGTCATCATCCGATATTCCGCTCAGCGACCAAGTCCCGTCGTAGCTGTATGTAAGTTCATCGAGAAATGCGAACCGACCGTACGATCTTCTTCAAACTTGCAGGAGTGCTCTCGATTGACGACACGAGCATTCTGTACAAGTTTCATAAACTTCGTACGGCTGGAAGCGGAGTTTGAGAAAAATTGTCATCATCCGATATTCCGCTCAGCGACAAAGTCCCGTCGTAGCTGTATGTAAGTTCATCGAGAAATGCGAACCGACCGTACGATCTTCTTCAAACTTGCAGGAGTGCTCTCGATTGACGACACGAGCAGTCTGTACAAGTTTCATAAACATCGTACGGCTGGAAGCGGAGTTAGACACAAATTGTCATCTACAACGCAGTACTGGATAGATCCCGTTCAGCGACCAAGTCCCGTCGTAGCTGTATGTAAGTTCATCGAGAAATGCGAACCGACCGTACGATCTTCTTCAAACTTGCAGGAGTGCTCTCGATTGACGACACGAGCATTCTGTACAAGTTTCATAAACATCGTACGGCTGGAAGCGGAGTTAGACACAAATTGTCATCTACAACGCAGTACTGGATAGATCCCGTTCAGCGACCAAGTCCCGTCGTAGCTGTATGTAAGTTCATCGAGAAATGCGAACCGACCGTACGATCTTCTTCAAACTTGCAGGAGTGCTCTCGATTGACGACACGAGCATTCTGTACAAGTTTCATAAACTTCGTACGGCTGGAAGCGGAGTTTGAGAAAAATTGTCATCATCCGATATTCCGCTCAGCGACCAAGTCCCGTCGTAGCTGTATGTAAGTTCATCGAGAAATGCGAACCGACCGTACGATGTTCTTCAAACTGGCAGGAGTGCTCTCGATTGACGACACGAGCATTCTGTACAAGTTTCATAAACTTCGTACGGCTGGAAGCGGAGTTTGAGAAAAATTGTCATCATCCGATATTCCGCTCAGCGACAAAGTCCCGTCGTAGCTGTATGTAAGTTCATCGAGAAATGCGAACCGACCGTACGATCTTCTTCAAACTTGCAGGAGTGCTCTCGATTGACGACACGAGCAGTCTGTACAAGTTTCATAAACATCGTACGGCTGGAAGCGGAGTTAGACACAAATTGTCATCTACAACGCAGTACTGGATAGATCCCGTTCAGCGACCAAGTCCCGTCGTAGCTGTATGTAAGTTCATCGAGAAATGCGAACCGACCGTACGATCTTCTTCAAACTTGCAGGAGTGCTCTCGATTGACGACACGAGCATTCTGTACAAGTTTCATAAACTTCGTACGGCTGGAAGCGGAGTTTGAGAAAAATTGTCATCATCCGATATTCCGCTCAGCGACAAAGTCCCGTCGTAGCTGTATGTAAGTTCATCGAGAAATGCGAACCGACCGTACGATCTTCTTCAAACTTGCAGGAGTGCTCTCGATTGACGACACGAGCAGTCTGTACAAGTTTCATAAACATCGTACGGCTGGAAGCGGAGTTAGACACAAATTGTCATCTACAACGCAGTACTGGATAGATCCCGTTCAGCGACCAAGTCCCGTCGTAGCTGTATGTAAGTTCATCGAGAAATGCGAACCGACCGTACGATCTTCTTCAAACTTGCAGGAGTGCTCTCGATTGACGACACGAGCATTCTGTACAAGTTTCATAAACTTCGTACGGCTGGAAGCGGAGTTTGAGAAAAATTGTCATCATCCGATATTCCGCTCAGCGACCAAGTCCCGTCGTAGCTGTATGTAAGTTCATCGAGAAATGCGAACCGACCGTACGATGTTCTTCAAACTTGCAGGAGTGCTCTCGATTGACGACACGAGCAGTCTGTACAAGTTTCATAAACATCGTACGGCTGGAAGCGGAGTTAGACACAAATTGTCATCTACAACGCAGTACTGGATAGATCCCGTTCAGCGACTATGTCCCGTCGTAGCTGTATGTAAGTTCATCGAGAAATGCGAACCGACCGTACGATCTTCTTCAAACTTGCAGGAGTGCTCTCGATTGACGACACGAGCATTCTGTACAAGTTTCATAAACTTCGTACGGCTGGAAGCGGAGTTTGAGAAAAATTGTCATCATCCGATATTCCGCTCAGCGACCAAGTCCCGTCGTAGCTGTATGTAAGTTCATCGAGAAATGCGAACCGACCGTACGATCTTCTTCAAACTTGCAGGAGTGCTCTCGATTGACGACACGAGCATTCTGTACAAGTTTCATAAACTTCGTACGGCTGGAAGCGGAGTTTGAGAAAAATTGTCATCATCCGATATTCCGCTCAGCGACAAAGTCCCGTCGTAGCTGTATGTAAGTTCATCGAGAAATGCGAACCGACCGTACGATCTTCTTCAAACTTGCAGGAGTGCTCTCGATTGACGACACGAGCAGTCTGTACAAGTTTCATAAACATCGTACGGCTGGAAGCGGAGTTAGACACAAATTGTCATCTACAACGCAGTACTGGATAGATCCCGTTCAGCGACCAAGTCCCGTCGTAGCTGTATGTAAGTTCATCGAGAAATGCGAACCGACCGTACGATCTTCTTCAAACTTGCAGGAGTGCTCTCGATTGACGACACGAGCATTCTGTACAAGTTTCATAAACTTCGTACGGCTGGAAGCGGAGTTTGAGAAAAATTGTCATCATCCGATATTCCGCTCAGCGACCAAGTCCCGTCGTAGCTGTATGTAAGTTCATCGAGAAATGCGAACCGACCGTACGATGTTCTTCAAACTGGCAGGAGTGCTCTCGATTGACGACACGAGCAGTCTGTACAAGTTTCATAAACATCGTACGGCTGGAAGCGGAGTTAGACACAAATTGTCATCTACAACGCAGTACTGGATAGATCCCGTTCAGCGACTATGTCCCGTCGTAGCTGTATGTAAGTTCATCGAGAAATGCGAACCGACCGTACGATCTTCTTCAAACTTGCAGGAGTGCTCTCGATTGACGACACGAGCATTCTGTACAAGTTTCATAAACTTCGTACGGCTGGAAGCGGAGTTTGAGAAAAATTGTCATCATCCGATATTCCGCTCAGCGACCAAGTCCCGTCGTAGCTGTATGTAAGTTCATCGAGAAATGCGAACCGACCGTACGATGTTCTTCAAACTTGCAGGAGTGCTCTCGATTGACGACACGAGCAGTCTGTACAAGTTTCATAAACATCGTACGGCTGGAAGCGGAGTTAGACACAAATTGTCATCTACAACGCAGTACTGGATAGATCCCGTTCAGCGACTATGTCCCGTCGTAGCTGTATGTAAGTTCATCGAGAAATGCGAACCGACCGTACGATCTTCTTCAAACTTGCAGGAGTGCTCTCGATTGACGACACGAGCAGTCTGTACAAGTTTCATAAACATCGTACGGCTGGAAGCGGAGTTAGACACAAATTGTCATCTACAACGCAGTACTGGATAGATCCCGTTCAGCGACTATGTCCCGTCGTAGCTGTATGTAAGTTCATCGAGAAATGCGAACCGACCGTACGATCTTCTTCAAACTTGCAGGAGTGCTCTCGATTGACGACACGAGCATTCTGTACAAGTTTCATAAACTTCGTACGGCTGGAAGCGGAGTTTGAGAAAAATTGTCATCATCCGATATTCCGCTCAGCGACCAAGTCCCGTCGTAGCTGTATGTAAGTTCATCGAGAAATGCGAACCGACCGTACGATCTTCTTCAAACTTGCAGGAGTGCTCTCGATTGACGACACGAGCATTCTGTACAAGTTTCATAAACTTCGTACGGCTGGAAGCGGAGTTTGAGAAAAATTGTCATCATCCGATATTCCGCTCAGCGACAAAGTCCCGTCGTAGCTGTATGTAAGTTCATCGAGAAATGCGAACCGACCGTACGATCTTCTTCAAACTTGCAGGAGTGCTCTCGATTGACGACACGAGCAGTCTGTACAAGTTTCATAAACATCGTACGGCTGGAAGCGGAGTTAGACACAAATTGTCATCTACAACGCAGTACTGGATAGATCCCGTTCAGCGACCAAGTCCCGTCGTAGCTGTATGTAAGTTCATCGAGAAATGCGAACCGACCGTACGATCT
>CAWWDK010000458.1:0-7500 GCA_963942575.1 Priocnemis perturbator
CAGAATGCTCGTGTCGTCAATCGAGAGCACTCCTGCAAGTTTGAAGAAGATCGTACGGTCGGTTCGCATTTCTCGATGAACTTACATACAGCTACGACGGGACATAGTCGCTGAACGGGATCTATCCAGTACTGCGTTGTAGATGACAATTTGTGTCTAACTCCGCTTCCAGCCGTACGATGTTTATGAAACTTGTACAGGACTGCTCGTGTCGTCAATCGAGAGCACTCCTGCCAGTTTGAAGAACATCGTACGGTCGGTTCGCATTTCTCGATGAACTTACATACAGCTACGACGGGACTTGGTCGCTGAGCGGAATATCGGATGATGACAATTTTTCTCAAACTCCGCTTCCAGCCGTACGAAGTTTATGAAACTTGTACAGAATGCTCGTGTCGTCAATCGAGAGCACTCCTGCAAGTTTGAAGAAGATCGTACGGTCGGTTCGCATTTCTCGATGAACTTACATACAGCTACGACGGGACTTGGTCGCTGAACGGGATCTATCCAGTACTGCGTTGTAGATGACAATTTGTGTCTAACTCCGCTTCCAGCCGTACGATGTTTATGAAACTTGTACAGAATGCTCGTGTCGTCAATCGAGAGCACTCCTGCAAGTTTGAAGAAGATCGTACGGTCGGTTCGCATTTCTCGATGAACTTACATACAGCTACGACGGGACTTGGTCGCTGAACGGGATCTATCCAGTACTGCGTTGTAGATGACAATTTGTGTCTAACTCCGCTTCCAGCCGTACGATGTTTATGAAACTTGTACAGACTGCTCGTGTCGTCAATCGAGAGCACTCCTGCAAGTTTGAAGAAGATCGTACGGTCGGTTCGCATTTCTCGATGAACTTACATACAGCTACGACGGGACTTTGTCGCTGAGCGGAATATCGGATGATGACAATTTTTCTCAAACTCCGCTTCCAGCCGTACGAAGTTTATGAAACTTGTACAGAATGCTCGTGTCGTCAATCGAGAGCACTCCTGCAAGTTTGAAGAAGATCGTACGGTCGGTTCGCATTTCTCGATGAACTTACATACAGCTACGACGGGACTTGGTCGCTGAGCGGAATATCGGATGATGACAATTTTTCTCAAACTCCGCTTCCAGCCGTACGAAGTTTATGAAACTTGTACAGAATGCTCGTGTCGTCAATCGAGAGCACTCCTGCAAGTTTGAAGAAGATCGTACGGTCGGTTCGCATTTCTCGATGAACTTACATACAGCTACGACGGGACATAGTCGCTGAACGGGATCTATCCAGTACTGCGTTGTAGATGACAATTTGTGTCTAACTCCGCTTCCAGCCGTACGATGTTTATGAAACTTGTACAGACTGCTCGTGTCGTCAATCGAGAGCACTCCTGCAAGTTTGAAGAAGATCGTACGGTCGGTTCGCATTTCTCGATGAACTTACATACAGCTACGACGGGACTTGGTCGCTGAGCGGAATATCGGATGATGACAATTTTTCTCAAACTCCGCTTCCAGCCGTACGAAGTTTATGAAACTTGTACAGAATGCTCGTGTCGTCAATCGAGAGCACTCCTGCAAGTTTGAAGAAGATCGTACGGTCGGTTCGCATTTCTCGATGAACTTACATACAGCTACGACGGGACATAGTCGCTGAACGGGATCTATCCAGTACTGCGTTGTAGATGACAATTTGTGTCTAACTCCGCTTCCAGCCGTACGATGTTTATGAAACTTGTACAGACTGCTCGTGTCGTCAATCGAGAGCACTCCTGCAAGTTTGAAGAAGATCGTACGGTCGGTTCGCATTTCTCGATGAACTTACATACAGCTACGACGGGACTTGGTCGCTGAGCGGAATATCGGATGATGACAATTTTTCTCAAACTCCGCTTCCAGCCGTACGAAGTTTATGAAACTTGTACAGAATGCTCGTGTCGTCAATCGAGAGCACTCCTGCAAGTTTGAAGAAGATCGTACGGTCGGTTCGCATTTCTCGATGAACTTACATACAGCTACGACGGGACATAGTCGCTGAACGGGATCTATCCAGTACTGCGTTGTAGATGACAATTTGTGTCTAACTCCGCTTCCAGCCGTACGATGTTTATGAAACTTGTACAGACTGCTCGTGTCGTCAATCGAGAGCACTCCTGCCAGTTTGAAGAACATCGTACGGTCGGTTCGCATTTCTCGATGAACTTACATACAGCTACGACGGGACTTGGTCGCTGAGCGGAATATCGGATGATGACAATTTTTCTCAAACTCCGCTTCCAGCCGTACGAAGTTTATGAAACTTGTACAGAATGCTCGTGTCGTCAATCGAGAGCACTCCTGCAAGTTTGAAGAAGATCGTACGGTCGGTTCGCATTTCTCGATGAACTTACATACAGCTACGACGGGACTTGGTCGCTGAACGGGATCTATCCAGTACTGCGTTGTAGATGACAATTTGTGTCTAACTCCGCTTCCAGCCGTACGATGTTTATGAAACTTGTACAGACTGCTCGTGTCGTCAATCGAGAGCACTCCTGCAAGTTTGAAGAAGATCGTACGGTCGGTTCGCATTTCTCGATGAACTTACATACAGCTACGACGGGACTTTGTCGCTGAGCGGAATATCGGATGATGACAATTTTTCTCAAACTCCGCTTCCAGCCGTACGAAGTTTATGAAACTTGTACAGAATGCTCGTGTCGTCAATCGAGAGCACTCCTGCAAGTTTGAAGAAGATCGTACGGTCGGTTCGCATTTCTCGATGAACTTACATACAGCTACGACGGGACTTGGTCGCTGAGCGGAATATCGGATGATGACAATTTTTCTCAAACTCCGCTTCCAGCCGTACGAAGTTTATGAAACTTGTACAGAATGCTCGTGTCGTCAATCGAGAGCACTCCTGCAAGTTTGAAGAAGATCGTACGGTCGGTTCGCATTTCTCGATGAACTTACATACAGCTACGACGGGACATAGTCGCTGAACGGGATCTATCCAGTACTGCGTTGTAGATGACAATTTGTGTCTAACTCCGCTTCCAGCCGTACGATGTTTATGAAACTTGTACAGACTGCTCGTGTCGTCAATCGAGAGCACTCCTGCAAGTTTGAAGAAGATCGTACGGTCGGTTCGCATTTCTCGATGAACTTACATACAGCTACGACGGGACATAGTCGCTGAACGGGATCTATCCAGTACTGCGTTGTAGATGACAATTTGTGTCTAACTCCGCTTCCAGCCGTACGATGTTTATGAAACTTGTACAGACTGCTCGTGTCGTCAATCGAGAGCACTCCTGCAAGTTTGAAGAACATCGTACGGTCGGTTCGCATTTCTCGATGAACTTACATACAGCTACGACGGGACTTGGTCGCTGAGCGGAATATCGGATGATGACAATTTTTCTCAAACTCCGCTTCCAGCCGTACGAAGTTTATGAAACTTGTACAGAATGCTCGTGTCGTCAATCGAGAGCACTCCTGCAAGTTTGAAGAAGATCGTACGGTCGGTTCGCATTTCTCGATGAACTTACATACAGCTACGACGGGACATAGTCGCTGAACGGGATCTATCCAGTACTGCGTTGTAGATGACAATTTGTGTCTAACTCCGCTTCCAGCCGTACGATGTTTATGAAACTTGTACAGACTGCTCGTGTCGTCAATCGAGAGCACTCCTGCCAGTTTGAAGAACATCGTACGGTCGGTTCGCATTTCTCGATGAACTTACATACAGCTACGACGGGACTTGGTCGCTGAGCGGAATATCGGATGATGACAATTTTTCTCAAACTCCGCTTCCAGCCGTACGAAGTTTATGAAACTTGTACAGAATGCTCGTGTCGTCAATCGAGAGCACTCCTGCAAGTTTGAAGAAGATCGTACGGTCGGTTCGCATTTCTCGATGAACTTACATACAGCTACGACGGGACTTGGTCGCTGAACGGGATCTATCCAGTACTGCGTTGTAGATGACAATTTGTGTCTAACTCCGCTTCCAGCCGTACGATGTTTATGAAACTTGTACAGACTGCTCGTGTCGTCAATCGAGAGCACTCCTGCAAGTTTGAAGAAGATCGTACGGTCGGTTCGCATTTCTCGATGAACTTACATACAGCTACGACGGGACTTTGTCGCTGAGCGGAATATCGGATGATGACAATTTTTCTCAAACTCCGCTTCCAGCCGTACGAAGTTTATGAAACTTGTACAGAATGCTCGTGTCGTCAATCGAGAGCACTCCTGCAAGTTTGAAGAAGATCGTACGGTCGGTTCGCATTTCTCGATGAACTTACATACAGCTACGACGGGACTTGGTCGCTGAGCGGAATATCGGATGATGACAATTTTTCTCAAACTCCGCTTCCAGCCGTACGAAGTTTATGAAACTTGTACAGAATGCTCGTGTCGTCAATCGAGAGCACTCCTGCAAGTTTGAAGAAGATCGTACGGTCGGTTCGCATTTCTCGATGAACTTACATACAGCTACGACGGGACATAGTCGCTGAACGGGATCTATCCAGTACTGCGTTGTAGATGACAATTTGTGTCTAACTCCGCTTCCAGCCGTACGATGTTTATGAAACTTGTACAGACTGCTCGTGTCGTCAATCGAGAGCACTCCTGCAAGTTTGAAGAACATCGTACGGTCGGTTCGCATTTCTCGATGAACTTACATACAGCTACGACGGGACTTGGTCGCTGAGCGGAATATCGGATGATGACAATTTTTCTCAAACTCCGCTTCCAGCCGTACGAAGTTTATGAAACTTGTACAGAATGCTCGTGTCGTCAATCGAGAGCACTCCTGCAAGTTTGAAGAAGATCGTACGGTCGGTTCGCATTTCTCGATGAACTTACATACAGCTACGACGGGACTTGGTCGCTGAACGGGATCTATCCAGTACTGCGTTGTAGATGACAATTTGTGTCTAACTCCGCTTCCAGCCGTACGATGTTTATGAAACTTGTACAGACTGCTCGTGTCGTCAATCGAGAGCACTCCTGCAAGTTTGAAGAAGATCGTACGGTCGGTTCGCATTTCTCGATGAACTTACATACAGCTACGACGGGACTTTGTCGCTGAGCGGAATATCGGATGATGACAATTTTTCTCAAACTCCGCTTCCAGCCGTACGAAGTTTATGAAACTTGTACAGAATGCTCGTGTCGTCAATCGAGAGCACTCCTGCAAGTTTGAAGAAGATCGTACGGTCGGTTCGCATTTCTCGATGAACTTACATACAGCTACGACGGGACTTGGTCGCTGAACGGGATCTATCCAGTACTGCGTTGTAGATGACAATTTGTGTCTAACTCCGCTTCCAGCCGTACGATGTTTATGAAACTTGTACAGACTGCTCGTGTCGTCAATCGAGAGCACTCCTGCAAGTTTGAAGAACATCGTACGGTCGGTTCGGATTTCTCGATGAACTTACATACAGCTACGACGGGACTTGGTCGCTGAGCGGAATATCGGATGATGACAATTTTTCTCAAACTCCGCTTCCAGCCGTACGAAGTTTATGAAACTTGTACAGAATGCTCGTGTCGTCAATCGAGAGCACTCCTGCAAGTTTGAAGAAGATCGTACGGTCGGTTCGCATTTCTCGATGAACTTACATACAGCTACGACGGGACTTGGTCGCTGAGCGGAATATCGGATGATGACAATTTTTCTCAAACTCCGCTTCCAGCCGTACGAAGTTTATGAAACTTGTACAGAATGCTCGTGTCGTCAATCGAGAGCACTCCTGCAAGTTTGAAGAAGATCGTACGATCGGTTCGCATTTCTCGATGAACTTACATACAGCTACGACGGGACATAGTCGCTGAACGGGATCTATCCAGTACTGCGTTGTAGATGACAATTTGTGTCTAACTCCGCTTCCAGCCGTACGATGTTTATGAAACTTGTACAGACTGCTCGTGTCGTCAATCGAGAGCACTCCTGCAAGTTTGAAGAACATCGTACGGTCGGTTCGGATTTCTCGATGAACTTACATACAGCTACGACGGGACTTTGTCGCTGAGCGGAATATCGGATGATGACAATTTTTCTCAAACTCCGCTTCCAGCCGTACGAAGTTTATGAAACTTGTACAGAATGCTCGTGTCGTCAATCGAGAGCACTCCTGCAAGTTTGAAGAAGATCGTACGGTCGGTTCGCATTTCTCGATGAACTTACATACAGCTACGACGGGACATAGTCGCTGAACGGGATCTATCCAGTACTGCGTTGTAGATGACAATTTGTGTCTAACTCCGCTTCCAGCCGTACGATGTTTATGAAACTTGTACAGACTGCTCGTGTCGTCAATCGAGAGCACTCCTGCCAGTTTGAAGAACATCGTACGGTCGGTTCGCATTTCTCGATGAACTTACATACAGCTACGACGGGACTTGGTCGCTGAGCGGAATATCGGATGATGACAATTTTTCTCAAACTCCGCTTCCAGCCGTACGAAGTTTATGAAACTTGTACAGAATGCTCGTGTCGTCAATCGAGAGCACTCCTGCAAGTTTGAAGAAGATCGTACGATCGGTTCGCATTTCTCGATGAACTTACATACAGCTACGACGGGACATAGTCGCTGAACGGGATCTATCCAGTACTGCGTTGTAGATGACAATTTGTGTCTAACTCCGCTTCCAGCCGTACGATGTTTATGAAACTTGTACAGACTGCTCGTGTCGTCAATCGAGAGCACTCCTGCAAGTTTGAAGAAGATCGTACGGTCGGTTCGCATTTCTCGATGAACTTACATACAGCTACGACGGGACTTGGTCGCTGAGCGGAATATCGGATGATGACAATTTTTCTCAAACTCCGCTTCCAGCCGTACGAAGTTTATGAAACTTGTACAGAATGCTCGTGTCGTCAATCGAGAGCACTCCTGCAAGTTTGAAGAAGATCGTACGATCGGTTCGCATTTCTCGATGAACTTACATACAGCTACGACGGGACATAGTCGCTGAACGGGATCTATCCAGTACTGCGTTGTAGATGACAATTTGTGTCTAACTCCGCTTCCAGCCGTACGATGTTTATGAAACTTGTACAGACTGCTCGTGTCGTCAATCGAGAGCACTCCTGCAAGTTTGAAGAAGATCGTACGGTCGGTTCAGATTTCTGTTCATAAACGTCTATTTCACCCATTGACGAGATATTCCAAATGTTTGTTTCTGTATTTTTCAATTTTTTATAACATGCATGACTACCCTCGGTACGATGAGTTGTTCACCCTGTGAAAGTGGAAATTTTTTGATAATTGTGTTTGAGTCCAACACTCAATCGCCCACCCGTCCGCTGGGGTCGTTGCGTCGGGCGCCGCCGCTTACTTAGCTCGGCGGAGTCCACGCGCGCCGACCGCCCGGACGCTCCCCCGGTATCCTTAAGAGATGGGACGGTCCGGTAGGACCGTCGTACGAAACTATGTTTTCGTTACATCGTAGCTATGAGTCTGTGTCTTTGAACCGATGATTCTAATGTAGCATGCGCGGCACTGCCGTTGGCGG
>CAWWDK010000458.1:17500-26834 GCA_963942575.1 Priocnemis perturbator
GTGCACGAAGAGCACCATATTGAACACGAAGTCACATATCTTGTTCAAATATAAACATTTTGTTGTAAAATTTGTTATTCATGCTCCCTAAGCTGTCTACAAACACGTATTCAAAAACTAATAATATCGGCTTAATAATTTTTTCGGAATTAATTCGCGAATATTAGCCTGTTTTTGAGGTTGGTCAGAGTAGGATAACCCCTTAAGCATATAATTATATAGGAACGTAACACTTCGGCGAAAGGAACACGCCGCTGGCACTTAGTCGCTGAGCGGAATATCGGATGATGACAATTTTTCGCAAACTCCGCTTCCAGCCGTACGAAGTTTATGAAACTTGTACAGAATGCTCGTGTCGTCAATCGAGAGCACTCCTGCCAGTTTGAAGAACATCGTACGGTCGGTTCGCATTTCTCGATGAACTTACATACAGCTACGACGGGACTTGGTCGCTGAGAGGAATATCGGATGATGACAATTTTTCTCAAACTCCGCTTCCAGCCGTACGAAGTTTATGAAACTTGTACAGAATGCTCGTGTCGTCAATCGAGAGCACTCCTGCAAGTTTGAAGAAGATCGTACGGTCGGTTCGCATTTCTCGATGAACTTACATACAGCTACGACGGGACTTGGTCGCTGAGCGGAATATCGGATGATGACAATTTTTCTCAAACTCCGCTTCCAGCCGTACGAAGTTTATGAAACTTGTACAGAATGCTCGTGTCGTCAATCGAGAGCACTCCTGCAAGTTTGAAGAAGATCGTACGATCGGTTCGCATTTCTCGATGAACTTACATACAGCTACGACGGGACATAGTCGCTGAACGGGATCTATCCAGTACTGCGTTGTAGATGACAATTTGTGTCTAACTCCGCTTCCAGCCGTACGATGTTTATGAAACTTGTACAGACTGCTCGTGTCGTCAATCGAGAGCACTCCTGCAAGTTTGAAGAACATCGTACGGTCGGTTCGGATTTCTCGATGAACTTACATACAGCTACGACGGGACTTGGTCGCTGAGCGGAATATCGGATGATGACAATTTTTCTCAAACTCCGCTTCCAGCCGTACGAAGTTTATGAAACTTGTACAGAATGCTCGTGTCGTCAATCGAGAGCACTCCTGCAAGTTTGAAGAAGATCGTACGGTCGGTTCGCATTTCTCGATGAACTTACATACAGCTACGACGGGACATAGTCGCTGAACGGGATCTATCCAGTACTGCGTTGTAGATGACAATTTGTGTCTAACTCCGCTTCCAGCCGTACGATGTTTATGAAACTTGTACAGACTGCTCGTGTCGTCAATCGAGAGCACTCCTGCAAGTTTGAAGAACATCGTACGGTCGGTTCGCATTTCTCGATGAACTTACATACAGCTACGACGGGACTTTGTCGCTGAGCGGAATATCGGATGATGACAATTTTTCTCAAACTCCGCTTCCAGCCGTACGAAGTTTATGAAACTTGTACAGAATGCTCGTGTCGTCAATCGAGAGCACTCCTGCAAGTTTGAAGAAGATCGTACGGTCGGTTCGCATTTCTCGATGAACTTACATACAGCTACGACGGGACATAGTCGCTGAACGGGATCTATCCAGTACTGCGTTGTAGATGACAATTTGTGTCTAACTCCGGTTCCAGCCGTACGATGTTTATGAAACTTGTACAGACTGCTCGTGTCGTCAATCGAGAGCACTCCTGCAAGTTTGAAGAACATCGTACGGTCGGTTCGCATTTCTCGATGAACTTACATACAGCTACGACGGGACTTGGTCGCTGAGCGGAATATCGGATGATGACAATTTTTCTCAAACTCCGCTTCCAGCCGTACGAAGTTTATGAAACTTGTACAGAATGCTCGTGTCGTCAATCGAGAGCACTCCTGCAAGTTTGAAGAAGATCGTACGGTCGGTTCGCATTTCTCGATGAACTTACATACAGCTACGACGGGACATAGTCGCTGAACGGGATCTATCCAGTACTGCGTTGTAGATGACAATTTGTGTCTAACTCCGCTTCCAGCCGTACGATGTTTATGAAACTTGTACAGACTGCTCGTGTCGTCAATCGAGAGCACTCCTGCAAGTTTGAAGAAGATCGTACGGTCGGTTCGCATTTCTCGATGAACTTACATACAGCTACGACGGGACTTGGTCGCTGAGCGGAATATCGGATGATGACAATTTTTCTCAAACTCCGCTTCCAGCCGTACGAAGTTTATGAAACTTGTACAGAATGCTCGTGTCGTCAATCGAGAGCACTCCTGCAAGTTTGAAGAAGATCGTACGGTCGGTTCGCATTTCTCGATGAACTTACATACAGCTACGACGGGACATAGTCGCTGAACGGGATCTATCCAGTACTGCGTTGTAGATGACAATTTGTGTCTAACTCCGCTTCCAGCCGTACGATGTTTATGAAACTTGTACAGACTGCTCGTGTCGTCAATCGAGAGCACTCCTGCCAGTTTGAAGAACATCGTACGGTCGGTTCGCATTTCTCGATGAACTTACATACAGCTACGACGGGACTTGGTCGCTGAGCGGAATATCGGATGATGACAATTTTTCTCAAACTCCGCTTCCAGCCGTACGAAGTTTATGAAACTTGTACAGAATGCTCGTGTCGTCAATCGAGAGCACTCCTGCAAGTTTGAAGAAGATCGTACGGTCGGTTCGCATTTCTCGATGAACTTACATACAGCTACGACGGGACATAGTCGCTGAACGGGATCTATCCAGTACTGCGTTGTAGATGACAATTTGTGTCTAACTCCGCTTCCAGCCGTACGATGTTTATGAAACTTGTACAGACTGCTCGTGTCGTCAATCGAGAGCACTCCTGCAAGTTTGAAGAACATCGTACGGTCGGTTCGCATTTCTCGATGAACTTACATACAGCTACGACGGGACTTTGTCGCTGAGCGGAATATCGGATGATGACAATTTTTCTCAAACTCCGCTTCCAGCCGTACGAAGTTTATGAAACTTGTACAGAATGCTCGTGTCGTCAATCGAGAGCACTCCTGCAAGTTTGAAGAAGATCGTACGGTCGGTTCGCATTTCTCGATGAACTTACATACAGCTACGACGGGACATAGTCGCTGAACGGGATCTATCCAGTACTGCGTTGTAGATGACAATTTGTGTCTAACTCCGCTTCCAGCCGTACGATGTTTATGAAACTTGTACAGACTGCTCGTGTCGTCAATCGAGAGCACTCCTGCAAGTTTGAAGAACATCGTACGGTCGGTTCGCATTTCTCGATGAACTTACATACAGCTACGACGGGACTTTGTCGCTGAGCGGAATATCGGATGATGACAATTTTTCTCAAACTCCGCTTCCAGCCGTACGAAGTTTATGAAACTTGTACAGAATGCTCGTGTCGTCAATCGAGAGCACTCCTGCAAGTTTGAAGAAGATCGTACGGTCGGTTCGCATTTCTCGATGAACTTACATACAGCTACGACGGGACTTGGTCGCTGAGCGGAATATCGGATGATGACAATTTTTCTCAAACTCCGCTTCCAGCCGTACGAAGTTTATGAAACTTGTACAGAATGCTCGTGTCGTCAATCGAGAGCACTCCTGCAAGTTTGAAGAAGATCGTACGGTCGGTTCGCATTTCTCGATGAACTTACATACAGCTACGACGGGACATAGTCGCTGAACGGGATCTATCCAGTACTGCGTTGTAGATGACAATTTGTGTCTAACTCCGCTTCCAGCCGTACGATGTTTATGAAACTTGTACAGACTGCTCGTGTCGTCAATCGAGAGCACTCCTGCAAGTTTGAAGAAGATCGTACGGTCGGTTCGCATTTCTCGATGAACTTACATACAGCTACGACGGGACTTGGTCGCTGAGCGGAATATCGGATGATGACAATTTTTCTCAAACTCCGCTTCCAGCCGTACGAAGTTTATGAAACTTGTACAGAATGCTCGTGTCGTCAATCGAGAGCACTCCTGCAAGTTTGAAGAAGATCGTACGGTCGGTTCGCATTTCTCGATGAACTTACATACAGCTACGACGGGACATAGTCGCTGAACGGGATCTATCCAGTACTGCGTTGTAGATGACAATTTGTGTCTAACTCCGCTTCCAGCCGTACGATGTTTATGAAACTTGTACAGACTGCTCGTGTCGTCAATCGAGAGCACTCCTGCCAGTTTGAAGAACATCGTACGGTCGGTTCGCATTTCTCGATGAACTTACATACAGCTACGACGGGACTTGGTCGCTGAGCGGAATATCGGATGATGACAATTTTTCTCAAACTCCGCTTCCAGCCGTACGAAGTTTATGAAACTTGTACAGAATGCTCGTGTCGTCAATCGAGAGCACTCCTGCAAGTTTGAAGAAGATCGTACGGTCGGTTCGCATTTCTCGATGAACTTACATACAGCTACGACGGGACATAGTCGCTGAACGGGATCTATCCAGTACTGCGTTGTAGATGACAATTTGTGTCTAACTCCGCTTCCAGCCGTACGATGTTTATGAAACTTGTACAGACTGCTCGTGTCGTCAATCGAGAGCACTCCTGCAAGTTTGAAGAACATCGTACGGTCGGTTCGCATTTCTCGATGAACTTACATACAGCTACGACGGGACTTGGTCGCTGAGCGGAATATCGGATGATGACAATTTTTCTCAAACTCCGCTTCCAGCCGTACGAAGTTTATGAAACTTGTACAGAATGCTCGTGTCGTCAATCGAGAGCACTCCTGCAAGTTTGAAGAAGATCGTACGGTCGGTTCGCATTTCTCGATGAACTTACATACAGCTACGACGGGACATAGTCGCTGAACGGGATCTATCCAGTACTGCGTTGTAGATGACAATTTGTGTCTAACTCCGCTTCCAGCCGTACGATGTTTATGAAACTTGTACAGACTGCTCGTGTCGTCAATCGAGAGCACTCCTGCAAGTTTGAAGAAGATCGTACGGTCGGTTCGCATTTCTCGATGAACTTACATACAGCTACGACGGGACTTGGTCGCTGAGCGGAATATCGGATGATGACAATTTTTCTCAAACTCCGCTTCCAGCCGTACGAAGTTTATGAAACTTGTACAGAATGCTCGTGTCGTCAATCGAGAGCACTCCTGCAAGTTTGAAGAAGATCGTACGGTCGGTTCGCATTTCTCGATGAACTTACATACAGCTACGACGGGACATAGTCGCTGAACGGGATCTATCCAGTACTGCGTTGTAGATGACAATTTGTGTCTAACTCCGCTTCCAGCCGTACGATGTTTATGAAACTTGTACAGACTGCTCGTGTCGTCAATCGAGAGCACTCCTGCCAGTTTGAAGAACATCGTACGGTCGGTTCGCATTTCTCGATGAACTTACATACAGCTACGACGGGACTTGGTCGCTGAGCGGAATATCGGATGATGACAATTTTTCTCAAACTCCGCTTCCAGCCGTACGAAGTTTATGAAACTTGTACAGAATGCTCGTGTCGTCAATCGAGAGCACTCCTGCAAGTTTGAAGAAGATCGTACGGTCGGTTCGCATTTCTCGATGAACTTACATACAGCTACGACGGGACTTGGTCGCTGAACGGGATCTATCCAGTACTGCGTTGTAGATGACAATTTGTGTCTAACTCCGCTTCCAGCCGTACGATGTTTATGAAACTTGTACAGAATGCTCGTGTCGTCAATCGAGAGCACTCCTGCAAGTTTGAAGAAGATCGTACGGTCGGTTCGCATTTCTCGATGAACTTACATACAGCTACGACGGGACTTGGTCGCTGAACGGGATCTATCCAGTACTGCGTTGTAGATGACAATTTGTGTCTAACTCCGCTTCCAGCCGTACGATGTTTATGAAACTTGTACAGACTGCTCGTGTCGTCAATCGAGAGCACTCCTGCAAGTTTGAAGAAGATCGTACGGTCGGTTCGCATTTCTCGATGAACTTACATACAGCTACGACGGGACTTTGTCGCTGAGCGGAATATCGGATGATGACAATTTTTCTCAAACTCCGCTTCCAGCCGTACGAAGTTTATGAAACTTGTACAGAATGCTCGTGTCGTCAATCGAGAGCACTCCTGCAAGTTTGAAGAAGATCGTACGGTCGGTTCGCATTTCTCGATGAACTTACATACAGCTACGACGGGACTTGGTCGCTGAGCGGAATATCGGATGATGACAATTTTTCTCAAACTCCGCTTCCAGCCGTACGAAGTTTATGAAACTTGTACAGAATGCTCGTGTCGTCAATCGAGAGCACTCCTGCAAGTTTGAAGAAGATCGTACGGTCGGTTCGCATTTCTCGATGAACTTACATACAGCTACGACGGGACATAGTCGCTGAACGGGATCTATCCAGTACTGCGTTGTAGATGACAATTTGTGTCTAACTCCGCTTCCAGCCGTACGATGTTTATGAAACTTGTACAGACTGCTCGTGTCGTCAATCGAGAGCACTCCTGCAAGTTTGAAGAAGATCGTACGGTCGGTTCGCATTTCTCGATGAACTTACATACAGCTACGACGGGACTTGGTCGCTGAGCGGAATATCGGATGATGACAATTTTTCTCAAACTCCGCTTCCAGCCGTACGAAGTTTATGAAACTTGTACAGAATGCTCGTGTCGTCAATCGAGAGCACTCCTGCAAGTTTGAAGAAGATCGTACGGTCGGTTCGCATTTCTCGATGAACTTACATACAGCTACGACGGGACATAGTCGCTGAACGGGATCTATCCAGTACTGCGTTGTAGATGACAATTTGTGTCTAACTCCGCTTCCAGCCGTACGATGTTTATGAAACTTGTACAGACTGCTCGTGTCGTCAATCGAGAGCACTCCTGCAAGTTTGAAGAAGATCGTACGGTCGGTTCGCATTTCTCGATGAACTTACATACAGCTACGACGGGACTTGGTCGCTGAGCGGAATATCGGATGATGACAATTTTTCTCAAACTCCGCTTCCAGCCGTACGAAGTTTATGAAACTTGTACAGAATGCTCGTGTCGTCAATCGAGAGCACTCCTGCAAGTTTGAAGAAGATCGTACGGTCGGTTCGCATTTCTCGATGAACTTACATACAGCTACGACGGGACATAGTCGCTGAACGGGATCTATCCAGTACTGCGTTGTAGATGACAATTTGTGTCTAACTCCGCTTCCAGCCGTACGATGTTTATGAAACTTGTACAGACTGCTCGTGTCGTCAATCGAGAGCACTCCTGCCAGTTTGAAGAACATCGTACGGTCGGTTCGCATTTCTCGATGAACTTACATACAGCTACGACGGGACTTGGTCGCTGAGCGGAATATCGGATGATGACAATTTTTCTCAAACTCCGCTTCCAGCCGTACGAAGTTTATGAAACTTGTACAGAATGCTCGTGTCGTCAATCGAGAGCACTCCTGCAAGTTTGAAGAAGATCGTACGGTCGGTTCGCATTTCTCGATGAACTTACATACAGCTACGACGGGACTTGGTCGCTGAACGGGATCTATCCAGTACTGCGTTGTAGATGACAATTTGTGTCTAACTCCGCTTCCAGCCGTACGATGTTTATGAAACTTGTACAGACTGCTCGTGTCGTCAATCGAGAGCACTCCTGCAAGTTTGAAGAAGATCGTACGGTCGGTTCGCATTTCTCGATGAACTTACATACAGCTACGACGGGACTTTGTCGCTGAGCGGAATATCGGATGATGACAATTTTTCTCAAACTCCGCTTCCAGCCGTACGAAGTTTATGAAACTTGTACAGAATGCTCGTGTCGTCAATCGAGAGCACTCCTGCAAGTTTGAAGAAGATCGTACGGTCGGTTCGCATTTCTCGATGAACTTACATACAGCTACGACGGGACTTGGTCGCTGAGCGGAATATCGGATGATGACAATTTTTCTCAAACTCCGCTTCCAGCCGTACGAAGTTTATGAAACTTGTACAGAATGCTCGTGTCGTCAATCGAGAGCACTCCTGCAAGTTTGAAGAAGATCGTACGGTCGGTTCGCATTTCTCGATGAACTTACATACAGCTACGACGGGACATAGTCGCTGAACGGGATCTATCCAGTACTGCGTTGTAGATGACAATTTGTGTCTAACTCCGCTTCCAGCCGTACGATGTTTATGAAACTTGTACAGACTGCTCGTGTCGTCAATCGAGAGCACTCCTGCAAGTTTGAAGAAGATCGTACGGTCGGTTCGCATTTCTCGATGAACTTACATACAGCTACGACGGGACATAGTCGCTGAACGGGATCTATCCAGTACTGCGTTGTAGATGACAATTTGTGTCTAACTCCGCTTCCAGCCGTACGATGTTTATGAAACTTGTACAGACTGCTCGTGTCGTCAATCGAGAGCACTCCTGCAAGTTTGAAGAACATCGTACGGTCGGTTCGCATTTCTCGATGAACTTACATACAGCTACGACGGGACTTGGTCGCTGAGCGGAATATCGGATGATGACAATTTTTCTCAAACTCCGCTTCCAGCCGTACGAAGTTTATGAAACTTGTACAGAATGCTCGTGTCGTCAATCGAGAGCACTCCTGCAAGTTTGAAGAAGATCGTACGGTCGGTTCGCATTTCTCGATGAACTTACATACAGCTACGACGGGACATAGTCGCTGAACGGGATCTATCCAGTACTGCGTTGTAGATGACAATTTGTGTCTAACTCCGCTTCCAGCCGTACGATGTTTATGAAACTTGTACAGACTGCTCGTGTCGTCAATCGAGAGCACTCCTGCCAGTTTGAAGAACATCGTACGGTCGGTTCGCATTTCTCGATGAACTTACATACAGCTACGACGGGACTTGGTCGCTGAGCGGAATATCGGATGATGACAATTTTTCTCAAACTCCGCTTCCAGCCGTACGGAAGTTTATGAAACTTGTACAGAATGCTCGTGTCGTCAATCGAGAGCACTCCTGCAAGTTTGAAGAAGATCGTACGGTCGGTTCGCATTTCTCGATGAACTTACATACAGCTACGACGGGACTTGGTCGCTGAACGGGATCTATCCAGTACTGCGTTGTAGATGACAATTTGTGTCTAACTCCGCTTCCAGCCGTACGATGTTTATGAAACTTGTACAGACTGCTCGTGTCGTCAATCGAGAGCACTCCTGCAAGTTTGAAGAAGATCGTACGGTCGGTTCGCATTTCTCGATGAACTTACATACAGCTACGACGGGACTTGGTCGCTGAGCGGAATATCGGATGATGACAATTTTTCTCAAACTCCGCTTCCAGCCGTACGAAGTTTATGAAACTTGTACAGAATGCTCGTGTCGTCAATCGAGAGCACTCCTGCAAGTTTGAAGAAGATCGTACG